>BMAW01010367.1:43766-66864 GCA_019974015.1 Nephila pilipes
ACAGACTAAGGAACTAAAAATATACAAAAACAAAATCAACACTTTTATATGGTAAAACATTAAAAAAAAAAAAAAATAAAAAAGGACTAAAAAGTAAAAAAAAATACTTTTTTCTTTCGGCAAGTCAGAATTTAATGAAAATTAACCAAAAATGATAGTTTATCAACACATAAATTTGAAAGAAAGAAGATTTTTAATCCGACTAGAAAGTTTTGACTGAAAACTAAAATGTTAAATATCGTTTAGAAGATAGTTAAGCAGTTGGAGTGTGCTTAACACTTGAGTTTTTAGTCAATCAATTTCTCAGTTGGATTGAAAGGTCTTCACATTTTTTTTTAAAGATAATAAACTGTTATTTTTCAGTTCATTTTCATTTAGTTTCTGACTGAGAGAAGGAGAAAAATATTTTTGTACTTTTTAGCTCCCTTTTAAATTCTTTGCCACTTAAAAATGTTGACATACTACTACTTTTACAAATACATACTACTTTTTAAATTCCTACTATTGGCTCACACTCTCTCTATATATATTTAATACCTTGTTCAAATTTTCAATCGTTAATAAAATACTTTTTATTTATCCACTCAAGTTCAAATACACTTTTTTGAACTTGTAGAGGATGACACTCGATGTTAATACAGTTTTTTTTAAAAGATATTAATTCATTAACTAAATTTAATTGGTGAAAATGCAGTTTAGTCCAACCACTTGGCGTGATTTCAAAAACTGTCAAACTTGGAGTTTTTTTTTTTTTTTGGGGCTGAACGTCAGTGCGCGAAGGTGACATGGTGAAATTTATTTGGCAAAATACCACCAAATAATTCCCGTCACCAAGGATGGTTGGGCTAAACTGCATTCCAACCATTTAATTTACCGGATGAATTAAGAAACAAGTCAATGCTTCTATTCTGTCATTTGTCTTGCAATGGCAAAATTGGTAGAGCGTCGGCGTAGAATCTTCGTGCCTTGGGATCGAATCTCGTCGAAGCATAAAATTTTTTTAATTGATTTTCAAATAATTTAATTTATTTTTTTATATGGGAAAAAAATTTCTCATATATAAGATATTTAGCAGGATATAAATTTTGGAATAAATATCGTCAGCGACGAAGCGAGTAGATCGTTGGAAAAAAAATTATTTTGCCACTTAATTTTGTAATTCTGTCATATGTATATACATTTTTATATTAATTGTAATTATTCAATAAAAAGTAAATAAAATAAAAAATTTCTTTGTTGACCTAATTAGGAATTGACTTTAATTTTATTTTTATATTACTTGTTTGGTCTTTATTTTCAATAATATATTTGGCGAATTCAGTTTGTTCCTTTTTTTTTTTGGTAGTTTTATACCTGAATATTGAATTATCCTCCAAACTGAGGTTGTCAGCAAAATTGAAAGAATCTAGCTTATCCGGAAGGGTTGTGAAAAATTGGCGAAAAGATTTGTACCAAACTGAAACAGAATGCAAGGTAATAAAAAATGTTGGAAAATAGCTGCACCTCAACGAAATGTACCTCAAATGAAGGCCTCGACTTGGTTATAAAGAAAAATAGTAAGCTTTATTGAAGAGGGAAGGTAATGCAAGTCATAACTAACTCACGTCAGCTAATAAATACTCCTCGTTAAATCCGCGACAAGAGGTAGAGCAAATCAATTTCTCCTGTTCTGCACATCTTTGTTCAGCGGCTGTTTTTCCAGCTCTCAATTTTTCCCCAATTTCTTCCCACCACCGAGTTCCTGAGTGTCCTTCCTGTCATGTCCCATACACTGCACGTACGAGGGGTTATGGTGAAGTCTTAGCTTTTACTAAGAAATAACCGAGATATCCGCATAAAATTTATTCTGCACAATAATTGATCCCTATGCATACAGTATTGTAAATTACTGCAACAAATGAAATCCACGGTAGCCTAGTAATCATGGTAACTGACTCGCAACCGGCAGTTTAAGTTGAGTCGCAGGTTCGAGCCTTGATACTACTAAACACCCAAAGTGTAGTCGGGGCTGATGCACGTTAAATCTGGTGAGCTCCAAGTCTCCCCCCCCCCGTTGGCGTGGTATGGAATTTAAAAGAGGGAACTATCAGCTCATGTGTCGTTCTCGTCACTTGACCAAGGTTCAAAATTACGAGGTCCGTCACCAATAGCTATACATATAATTGCTTCTAGTGCGACGTTAATAAAACCAATCCAATCATACAGCCACTCATATTAGTTTGTTTGGTTTCAGGAAATCAGCAGTATAGAAAAGATATGAGCTCAATCTGCTAAGTTCTACAATGAGGGTCTTCGAAGATCAAGAAACACTGGCAGAACTCTGAATTTCTGAATGGTGCCTATGTTGAGAAGTCTTAAAAATAATGAATAAAAATTGAGTTTCTATCTCGATTATTTTGTAGCAATAATTAATTGTGTTAGACAGCTGAGTCGAAACGAGAATTTCAAGTCAGTTCATTTATTAAGAACTTAATTTTTCTGTCATCACTTTTCAAGAGAGCCGCCGCAAAGGGTAAGGCTTGTGTTCCTCATTTCAACTAGTTGCTCTTAATTTATTCATAAAATTGCAGCAAATTTCGTGTTTTAGGAACACGTTTCCTTCCAATCTAAAGATACAGCCTACAGCCATACCAAGACCAATTCCTGATATGTCAGTATAAGTATTCAATTCTAGAATTTTTATAATAATATAAAACTAGAACTAAGTTCCATGGAGGAACTAGAATTTCGTGGAGAACTAGAATTTTTATAATAATATGGAACTAGAATTTAGTTCCATGGAGGATAACGGAGAAGGACGTTTTATTTAAAAATATTCAAGAAATGACGAAGCACAGATAACAGAACTCGCATGGAATAACACCGCAATCAGAAAAAAAAAGCACCTGTACAAATTAGCAATACAACAGAAACAAAAACAGCACTTGTATAAATTAGCACAAAACAAACAGATGAAAAATCACAAATAAAAACCATAATATATATATAAAGAGCATTCAACTCACCCACTTACTAGTTAAGACCATGGACAAACTCTAAAGCGATACTTTGTATTTCAAAGAAAGTCTCAGGTAGATGCCTTTATCTCACACTTCTCGATATTTATAGTTGTCCTGGTCAGGTGTGATATCAGAGGAAAATAACGGAACTTCTCTCCTAATAGAGACATCAAGAAAACTCAATCATTACCGAGAGCTTTCATTTGGTACTCAAGCCCTCCAATGTCGGGGTCATGCTTAATCCTTGACAGTATCCAATTTCTTTTTTTTTTCTTTCTCTTTCCAACAATAAGAATTACGTTTCAGGGATGCATCATTGTAGATTAGTAACAGTATAATCAATGCAACAATAATAGAAATCCTTCTTTATGGAGAAATGCTTGGATACTCCCTAAATCACAAGAACAGAAATTGAATACATTTCAAATTACTTGTTTCAGAAAGATTCTTATAATGTCCTGGCCGAATAAAATTTCAGAAGTTTGTGTTGTACTTCTGAAATCTGCCCAAACCTATTTTTGTCCAACATAAGAAACGACATTGGACACAGATTAGACATATACTATGAAAGCCATCAAAAGATAACAAAGGAATTGAGCTAACATGGGAACCAGATGGGAAAAGAAATAGACGAAAATCAAGGGGCACATGACGTGGAATGGCTATAGAAAAGAGAAATTTATTTGGATGGCCGAGATTGGGAAGTTCCCGGGAGGCAGCATAAGAACAAATTAAATGGATTGTAGCTGTTGTAATCTCATGTTCTAGCTTGGTTTGAGGAAAACTGATGATAACACTAAGGCCAATGGCAATCGAACTACGTAATTTTAATCCGATTTCAAATGACAAGAGCGAAGCCTGATCTCTTACTTGTCACAACACACTACGTGAAGACTTTAATCCCTACTTCTTCAATCTTCGGTAGGATTAGGACTTGAGCCCACAAATCAGTTTGAACATCTCGGGTCACGATATTCCCAAAATAAATGCTGGGTTACTATGATATATGTTTGGAAACATATTAACGTGGGGAATGAGAGATTCCTAATGTTAAACCTTTAAGAAAATCACACACCGAGTTTCTTGGTCTTCCTCAGAGAAAAACTTTAAACGGAACTAAATATTATGTCTTTGGGGAAGTGGATTTTTACGCCACTTTCAAATTAATTATATTTGTAATTTCAATATTTAAGTAAAATTTTATTGATAAAAAGATAAAAAAAATTTGAAGGATATTTTAGGAACTGTTTATAGATAAAAAAAAAAAAATGCTCATAGCAGATTGCATTCATTGTTATCATAGACTAACTTTTTGTCAAAAATGGGCTTGCACTTCTTTCAAAGAAAACGGCTCATTTAGAAAAGTCATAAAATCAAAATAATGAAATAAAATTTATTTCGTTATTTTGGTCATTTTTTGGATACTGTGTCCCATCAAAACTAATAATTAAAAACAGAAGAGAAATGATAATTTAAATATTTATGCGAATTTACTTATGAAAAATAAAAGTACGTCTATAAAGTATGTATAAAAAGATTTAAAATAGCTACGAGAGACAAAAGGAAAAGAAACAATCTAAATATTTGTAGTTTATAAATTTTATGTAAATATAATTATCTAGGAAAAACAGGAATGTTTTTTAAGTTAAAATTCGACGCTTAATTAATACTTAATTGCTATTTTCTACATCATTATCAAATTTCTTTAATGTTAAATTTCTCAAATAAAAATATATTTAAAAAGAAGAAATCACATTTAAAAACAATGTTGAAGAGTTCTTAGTTATTCAAGACCAAAAAATTATAGAAATTTAACTTTTTAGATATTCGATCATTTTAAGACCTTAGAGACAGTTGAAAAACTGAGGATAATATAATTCACATATAAATACTGAAATTATATTAAATCTTTTTAATTTATATTGCACATTAATAGTCATACTAACATGAGTAAAACATTAAGTTACAATGAAAATTGTTCCAGTTGGAACATCTAAGTTTCACTTATGACCTACACATTGCTAAAAAATTATGTTCGATAAAATAGACCAATAATCGATTCTGCAAGACCTTTAAATTTAACCGATTCCTCTTTAAACTGACGAATTTCTGAAATCAATAAAGCCTTACAAGTCATTCAATAAACAATTGCATCTTCAAATAATATTTAATTCCCTTTATATCACATATATAAAAGAACAAAGTTTCATAGAATATTAAATTCTTTAAGAAATATAAACATTCTTAAGTTAAAAAACTATACTCCAAATTTGATAACATATTAAATCAAACCAAACGATATTCAGATATTAAAGGCAAAGGACAAAATATTAAAATAGACGTTAAATTATTAAAGTTAATGATAATATTCTTTTCAGTTATCAAAATAAAGATAAACGATAAAACATTAAAGCAGATAGTAAATTATAAAAGGTATTGATTATATTCCTATCAGACACTAAAATTAAATAACACCGATTGCCAAAAAAAAAAAAAAAAAAAAAAAAAAAAAAAAACCTCGTAGGATAGTTTCTTTAGCCATATTTTTTCCCTTTGCCTGCTCGATCACAACACTGATTTAAAATCTTTAATATTTAAAAATTCCGGAAGCAAAGCGTTTTTGTACAAGTTTTTTTTAAAACACTAGTATTTAATTTTCATACGAAATGTGACAAAAATTTGAATAAATTAAATTTATTATCAAAACAGTTTTGTAAAATTACTTCTCCTTAGATTTTCTGAATACTTATAGTGATGAAACTATTTTGAGAAGCATTTACTTTTTTTAAAATAACATAAATGAAATTGTTATATGTAGTTGAAATATTTTACTATTTATAACATACATCTCACTATTTATGAATTTATAAAGCTGTTGATAGATGGCGGTACCATGCAGATTGTTCTACGCATGCGTTTAATATAGGAAGTAAATTAATAACTCGGTTTGGCACATTCACATAATCTGATATACTTATAAATAGTTTCAAGAAAAATATACTTGTATCCTTTTAAAATTTTTCGAATTACTGAATCATTTAAATTGGGAAATAGAAAATATTAACAAAAATATGTTTTAATTTCAGTAACCTTTTAAGCCATTTTCGAATGAAAACACGCATTCTTTAAAATAAATTTGAACGGATGATGCATTTGAAAAAAAAATTCCGTTTTTTATTTCTACATCTCGATCAATACATATTTTGTGATACTAAATAATTGTAATCAAACAATTCAAAAAGTCATATATTTAAAGGGGGCGAAAAGAAGTATTAAGAGTGCAAAACATATATTGAAATCCAATTCGAGGTAATATTAAAGTTATTAAAAGTGCTTCTTACCGTAAGAATATTTAGACAGCCAAAAAGAGATGTATTTAAAATACCACATTAAATTATAGGAGGACCATGTGACAAAAAAAGGGGGGGGGGTCCCATTTGAAAATCAATTCAATTTCATTTTATTTTCGATCGTTGTTTCCCTCTCTTTCTGTTTTTATAAAATATTTATTTCTTAGAGTTGTGTTTTCTCTCCAACTCTCAAAAATTTCGAAGGAAAAATTAATTTCAAATTAAACCTATTTACTTATGCAAAATTACCATTGCAGTTGTAACAAAATAATTACACATTCTACCGAGATCGATTATAGCCTTAGATGGTAGACTATATCGGTAGCCTTAAGGCTCCCATCTACCGGCCATTTTGATTTCGAGAACGTAAATCCTATGGAATTTCTACTATTTTTCTCAAATCTTTACAATTTTATCTATTTCAATGCAATAAAGTACATATGAAAAAGCAAAATATAATGAAGGTTTCTGCGGAATTACATTTTTCCTTCTATTTTTGAAAATGTTTGAAAATATTTTTAATGACCGGAAAACTCGCAAAAGAATCATTGAAATAGGGGTAAAAATATTTTCGGATGAGAGAATAATTCCGCAGAAGCCTTCATTACTTTTTGCTTTTTCGGAAGCACTTTATTACATTCAAATAGATCAATAAGAAAAAAAAATCTGAGAACGAAAGTCGAAATTCCATAGGATTAACATTTCGTCCACGTAATCAACATGTCCGGTAGACGGGAGCCTTAAGACGATTGAAAAGTAGTGCCTTCATGACCATTACATTTTAATTAGCAACCTAATTTTCCCAATTCTTATTATACTCAAAATTAACATATATCCTTTTTGTCATATATTTGGTTTTTTTTACCTGAGACATCGTTGGTGTGCTGAGAATTGGAGAAGACGACGACCCGCACAATGAAACAGCGAAGCGTCAATGCACCTGACCTTAAACTTTGAAGCTTTCACTTCTTTTCAAAGATTAAAGAAAGAAAACTTATGGGGCATCAGTTTTGTTTTAACGACAAGGTGAAAGTTACCGTTAAAGCCTCGTGTCGACAACAATCACCATGATTCTTCCCCTGCGAGTTAATACGACAGCTACGCTATGGCACAAATACATTGAAAGGGATGAAGGCTATGTTGAAAAGTTAATAATGCATACGTATAGGACAGATGTAGACTTCAGTACAACAATAATTGTAAAAAATCGAGGTGGGCAAACAGTGGCCAGCTAAGAGTTTTTTGTGGTTCACCGTCAGAAAAATCCGTCATGGACTGAGATTTCCTTCCCGTGTGTAAAACCATTCAAAGCAAAAGTAGGTATATTGGTAAGGTAAGTAGGTGAAGGCAATTTTTATCATTTTTCCTTTATTTGGAAAACACAAAGTGCATGAAAGTGATTCTGCTAAGATTAGGGGGTCATCTGTAGAGTCTGGAAGACGAAGTCAAAAGAAAATTTCTGCACTTTACGAAAATTGAATTCATTTCGTTCTATTATCCCATCCCTGCTAATATTGACACAGCTCCTGAGGAGCTACAGCTCGAACTAATTGACATGCAGTCAGATCACACCATGAAAGATGTTTAGTGCTGTGCCATTAATTAACTTTTACAAATGTTTGGCTACTGAAAAACTTCCATATACGTGGCATGTTTTTTAAGTAACTACCGTTTTGCGATTCCGCCGCCGCAGCGCTCCGGTCGGCGTTCCGCGCATGCTCGCTGGTTACCTACATCTCTTGTCTACGCACTGACGCCATTACAGTCTGATTCTTCATTGTATAAGTTGTTTACTGAGTGTTTAAGATGCCTCTGACAATCGTGAGTCCCGCTGATTGTGAAGTACGGGCTGTTATACGATTTCTTAGTGCTAAAGGCGTAAAACCGATCGATATTTATCGTGAGATCTGTGAAGTTTACGGACAAAACATTATGAGTGATGGAATGGTAAGGAAATGGGTGAGAGCATTTAAAGATGGCCGCACAAATGTGCATGATGAAGAACGGAGTGGGCGTCCTTCGGTCGTTAATGAAGATTTGGTGCAGAAAGTGGACGAAAAGGTGAGAGAAAACAGACGCTTTACAATTTCAACATTGTCCGACTGCTTTCCTCAATGTTCTCGTAGTGTTTTGTATCGCATTGTGACCGAGAACTTGAATTACCGGAAATTGTGTTCACGTTGGGTTCCAAAAATGTTGACGGATTTGCACAAAACCCAACGTTTAGGCAGTGCATTGACTTTCCTTGAGCGGTACCGCAATGAAGGTGAAGATTTTTTTAGACCAAATTGTTACTGGTGACGAAACATGGATGGCCTACGTCACACCAGAATCGAAACAACAATCCATGGACATTCATCATCACCCAAAAGAGTAAAGTTTAAGCAAACAATTTCTGCCCGGAAAATCATGTGCACAGTTTTTTGGGACAGAAAAGGAGTATTGCTAGTGGAGTTTCTGCCTCGAAATGAGACAATCAATGCAGCGTCTTATTGTGAGACATTGAACAATCTGCGTCGTGTAATCCAGAACAAAAGACGTGGCAAGTTGAGTAAGGGTATCGTTTTGCTGCATGACAATGCCCGTCCACATGTGGCTAATCGGACCAAAGATCTCATCAAATCTTTTAAATGGGAAACTCTAGATCATCCTCCATACAGCCCTGATCTGGCGCCCAGCGACTACCATTTGTTCCTGAACTTGAAGAAACATCTGGGAGGTCAGCGTCTTCAAGACGATAACGAAGTCAAAACATTTGTGATAAGTGGTCAACAAGTCAGGCGGCAGAATTTTATGAGGAGGGTATTCAAAAACTGGTGCCACGTTATGACAAGTCCCTCAATATTCACGGAAATTATGTAGAAAAGTAGATTAAGGTACAGGCTTTCATGTAAAAATAAAATTATTGCGATATCTTTGCACGTCTTTTTTTAATTTCAAAACGGTACTTACTTAAAAAACATGCCTCGTATAAAGAAATGTACTGGGGAAATGTTCTCCATATTTGGATCTATTTATATTTGTGAGCAAAGTTTTCTTGCTTGAAGATCAGCAAGAGTAAGTAGAGATGCTCTTTTTTCGAAATTAACTTGCAGACTCCCTCCTGATTTAAAAAGAGATTCTAGAAAAGTGTGATTGGGAGCATTTGTTTCATTAAACTGATTCTAAAATTAAATATGTTTGCAACTAGAAGGGATGAAATTAGCATAAACAATAAATTAAATAAAACTGCAATTATTTCATTTAATTTATATTTATTGATTTTTATGGTACAATTTTACCTGACCTGAAATGCTAATTGAGTGCAATCGTTTTACAAGGTGCAGCCCGCCGCTAGCCTCCGTTTCTACAAAGCAGCCCTCGAGCCAAAATAATTGCCCACCCTCGTTCTAACCAATACTTTCTTTTTTAATTATTTAAAAAATTTGCTGAAAATTTAAAATAATGTATTGAGTTTCAATTAATTTTGTGACCAGATTTCCAAGCTTCTGATTCTTTATGATTTCAAAAATTAACTATGATTTCACGTTTATATGGTAACTTCAAAACATATAAAGGGAAGATTACAGCAGTTCGAATCACTTGTACGCGATTGAATTTAATTATTAATATAATAAACATTTAAAAACACGAATTGAGATATAAGTATTTTCTTTAAAAAAATTTGAATAAATAACTAAAAAATAAAATGATCAATAAACATCTATACACATGAATTTGGATTTTAAAAATTATAAACACTCTTTTTTTTTTTTTTTAATTTTCAAAAGAAAAAAATCACTATGACATATAATTGTAATAACTATGGAAGCATATAAATACTTAAAATTATCGGAATTTTTGAAAAAGCTTTACAATCCGCAAGTGTTTGCTTTTTAAAAATAACCTTTGTATATTGTAAACACTGAGTTCCCATATAAAGTGCAAAGTCGTGGTAGCCGAGTGGTTATGGTCACTGGCCCTTGACTGGAGTTACTTCCTGGGGTGTCGCTCGAATCCTGGTGATGCTTAAGTTTGATTTGTTTGTGCAGTTTGGTTTATTTTTTATTAACATCGCACTAAAAGCAACACGAGGACTATTGACGACGGACCTCGTCATTTTGAATCTCCATCAAGTGACGAGGACGGCATCCCCTCCTCCTAACTTCCACACCACGCCAAAAGGAGGACTTTAGACGCCGACAGATTTAAATCGCATCAGCCCCGGCTACACTATGGGTCTTCAGTGGTTAAGGCTCGAACCCACGAATCAACGAAACCCACCAGCTACGAGACTGAAACCATGACCATAGGCTACCGCGGCCACATCCGGTGTGTAGTGGCATTGTGACTGTTTTATTAATGTCACGCTGAGAAACAATTGGCGGCGGAACTCGTAATTTTAATAAATATCGGGCAAGTGACGAGGACAACATCTGGATTGGCACCTCCCTCCCCAAATTTCCATACCATGCTAACAGTGCGACTTTAGACCCTGACCACAGATTTAAAGTACACCAACCCCGCTACACGATGGGTCTTCAGAGGCATTAGGGCTCAAACCCGCGACTAGATGAAACAAAGCCGGTTGCGAATCTGCGACCATGACCGCCAGGCTACTGCGACCATCTTAATTATTCGGGATTGATTAATTAAATGGTTTTCTGAGATATATGGAGCTTCGGCTATTGTGTCTCCCAATCCTGGTTTTATTTGAAAGAAAATTATTTAATACATTTGACATTGAGGCTCATGTCTACCAGCATTTTGAATTCGTAAGCGTAATATTATTCCTGTGGAATTTTTACCTTCCTCCATAAATGTAGACTGTTTTATTCACTCGAAATGGATAAAGAAAGTGAATCCCGAAAGAACAAAACATAATGGAGTTTTCTGTGGAATTACATTTTGTAAGAAGTTTTCTTTAAAAAAGATCTGAAAGCCCACAATTGATTGGTTGTTTATTAATGTAATGTTGAGCCTGAGTCAAGTGACGAGGACGCTTCCTTTTTCTCCTAGTTTCCACGGCACCCCAAAGTGAGGGCATGAATGAGTAAATGTGAGTGATAGTGAAATTATGAGCAAGGTCAGATATGAATATGCTGCATCAAACAAGATGAAACGGGGATTTAAACATTTGATAAAATGAGGGGGGGGGGAGATAAAAATTGGTTGACAAGAGAAACGGGGAAATAGGGAAGGATCGCAAGGTCGGAGCGTGTCACTCGTGTTTACCAAATCAGTAAACCCCATGCTTGAGTACCCCAGTTTCAAGAATTCCCGTACCTATCTAAAAGAGGTAAACTCTGAGCGGGTGAGGACTTGAAAGCATGACAGATTTAATGTTCAACATCTCCGTTTTACGACGAGTTTTTCAGTGGCACCAAAATTTGAACAACTTGACGGAAACAACACCAAGTATGGGCTCGCAACCATGATCATTTCGTCTACCCCAGCCCTGAAATCTCAGAAATATATCGTTCAAAGTTATAAAAACATTTTAGGTCATAAATTTAATATAACTGCATTTTAAAACTGTGAACAGATTCTTATATTATAAAATATTATTTTAAAATTATAATACCAAAATATTCAAACCACGGAAAGCAATTCCCTTTTGATTTATTTCAAAGTGAATGTACACTTTTCTAACCCAAGCAAACTAAACGCTGGGAAGCATAAGCTTACAGACAATCGTATCGATTTGTCAGATTGCACCAGATACGAGTATAAACCTACTGTAAAGTCGAAACCTAATTACGAGACTTCAGATGATTTCCGGTTCAAACTTATCCAATGTTCATCAGTTGGGTAAAGATTATTTAACCAATCGCAGAAAATGATCTATATAAGCTTGGTTGTCATGGAAACGCACTGTTTGAACTGTAACCGCACGCGAATCTTGCTCTGGTCGACACGAGATTGTCTTGTAGGAAAAGTTGCTTAAAATTTTCTTCCCGATGGACTACGATAAAACCGGACCACAGACGTTCATCAAGGTTTCTCGTTTGAGTATCTGCATTTCTTAGAATTTAATCATTTCATCTTGTACAGTAGGTAAGAAACAATTCTCATTTCTTTCAGACGTCTGTAATGCAAAGTTTGCAACAATATGAATTTAGTGATATTATTTTCTCAAACAGATATTGTTTTTCGAGACATTGTTATTTATCAATATATCTCATTTACTTCTAAAACGTAATTTTAAAAACGTTGCATTTTAAAAAGTTAAAAAAAATATGTATTGTTGATATGTTTTATTTTGATGTAGTTTGATTCTTTAAAGTAAGTGGATGTGACGTAGTGATTTTCAAGATCTCAGAGTTTATAAATTAGATATTTTATGAGTAAATATTGGAGGATTGCTGATTACTTGCTAATGTTGATGCTTTGGTAAAGCTAAAGATGTGTCCAAAGATCCTGGATAACCACTAAATTATCCAAAACTTCTGAGCATAGATTAAAGAATGAATGAAATTCTTTCTTGAAATTTTCGATGAATTAAAAAATTGTTGTGTAAATTAGACATTTGTATTGTTAATGATTCAGTATACACCCCAATTAGCGGATTTTTTTTTGTTATTTTTTTGCGATGAGGTTTTTCGTACCGAACTTCATGCATACCGATTGCCATTGAGGCCTTAACACCACACATATTGACTTGGCGAAATAAACGTAACTTGGCGATCGAGCCTAACTGCATCTTAGCCGAATCATTCCCTTATACGTTTCAAAATTAACTGATCATATTTTGTAGGTGTCACAAGTTTAATGTTGACTATGAACCTAATACAGTATACAGCCGGATTGACACCCTCTTGTAGCTTTCGGCGATGAGGCTTTTCGGGCCAAATTGCGGGCACGTCAATTATCATACTAGATGTAAGTGCCACACGTATTAAGTTGGCAAAAAAAAAAAAAACTAACTTGGCGCTTTGGCATATGCTGCATCTTGGCCTTGATTATTGTTTCTAAATTGTGATGCAGTTATAAAAAAAAAATAAAAAACTCGTTAAATTATTTATTAAAGAAAAACTTCGGTAAAAATGCAGTTTAGCGTAACCACTTGGCAAGATTTGAAAAATTGCCAAATGTTTAGATTTTATATATATCTCGAAAGGTTCCACGGCTAAAGCCACCGCAGCAAGAGGAAAGCATGTAACCATTGACAAAATATCGCCAAAAAATTCCTGTCGCCAACGGGTGGTTACGCTAAACTGCATTTCAACCAAAACTTCTTTTGTTGTGCATATAAATCCTATATATTTTATTCTATGAATTGTTAATTTCCTACATTATATTGGGTACTTTTCCGTTAAAGGGGCCGTAAGAAAATCGCCAAATCAGGTTGCGCGAATTTATATCTCTTCCGACGCAGTAATAGTGATATCGCCCTCTCTATGGGAAAACAACTGTGCCAATGGCCTTTAACGAAAAGGCCTTTATATGTTATGTGCCGTTTAAAGAAATCCTAGCCTCAAGAGAGACGATGTATATATAAAAACCTTATTTAAGAAAAAAATGGGGTTTAAAAAATTGTAAGTTATCATCAGAGAGAAATATTCAAATCGAACGATTTTAGTGTATGAATCGGGTTTTAATAACTTGTATTCATCAGCTCTCACTTTTCTCTCAATGATTTTTCTTTGAAAATGCATCTTTTCAATAAAATTTGGCCTTCAAGCTACTACATTTGAACAATTATATCTTCAATTTTAAAACTGTATTTTCAGTTTCGTAATTAGAAGAGATCCACTAAGAGAGTTAAGTTTTTGATAATTTAAAATTTTAATTTTTAGAGTATGAATAATTTTCTTCCAAAACCACGAATTTTTTTCTTTATTTCTAATGACATAACCAGAAAAATTTGCTCGCCAAAACTTTTTTTTATTTTATGTTTAAATGTGAATAAACGATTTCAATAGCCTTGTTTTAAATTACAATGAAAAAACGACGAAAAATTTCAACTAAAAAAAGTTATGAATTATTTTCGTAAAATCTGTATAAAATATAACATTAAATATTAGTCATTCAGAATTTTATGAAGATAGGGAGGGGGAATTTTAGAATGTTATGTACTATGTCCTCTTAAGTATCAAGCATTGTTCATTTGAAAGTACTTATAAGCCGATTTCGTTAGATACACAATATATTCAAAAAGTTTTTGAACATTCGGTTGTAAAAAAGTAAAAGTGGTACTATATCTACGAGACCAGTGGGATGATGTAACAAATACATTCAGCTACACGTACCAGGTGGCTTCATTAATTTTTATTTGATTACGATTAAGAAGCGTTCTTTCGTATAAAGAATGCGCTTGTGTCATTGTAAGCGGGGGAAAAAATGAAGCAACGAACAAAAATTAAATTTTGTTTTAAATTTAGAAAATTGGCCGCAGAAACTTCCAGAATGATTAAGTCTGCGTGTAGAGTTGACCTAAGAGTTTTCCCCATGTATTTGAGTTGTTTTCGAGGTTTTTCGCTGGAGGAGACTCGCTCAAAGACAATGAGGGTTCAGGTCGTGCATATTTGAAGTGAAATGATGAAAATGTTGGACTTGCGCAACAGAATTTTGTACTCAAGGTTCCATTGTGACTGAGGAGTTCTACAAAGAGATTTTAGATTTGCTTTTGAAACGAACGCTGCTTGTGAGTTCCGATTTGCTGGACAGTGGAAATGGGTGCCTCGTGCACAACAATACACCATCTTTTAAGTGGATCCTTGCGCAGCAATTTTTGGCGAGAAGTTAGGAAGGCTTCATCAACTACCCCCGTACTCACCAGATCTGTCCCCTAAGGCTATATTTATTTCCATGATTTAAATTAAAGGGGCAATGGTACTATGTTGATGAGTTGAGCAGGAGTGTTTGAGTCTTTATTGATCCTCCATCTTTGGTCTGAGTTTTATAAAGCCATCTTTCCATATCCAGAGCAATTTCACGCTTCAGTATTAAATTAAAAATTTACTGAATAAAATTAGTTTATAGTTTGCAGAAAAAAGTTTAATTTATATGAAAAAAATGTACAGAAGTTAAGTGAGAGTAATTTTTGAATAGTTTTTATGGCTATTATTAAGAATTTACTTAGAAAAATTATTTGCATTACTGAATTGAGGGGAAAGGGATGGGCTTACTTACTTAAGCACTTACGGCTTAGCAGCTCCAGTTAGTCAGTAGCAGTTGATAAGAGAATCCACGTCTCCACTCTGCAAGGATCCGGAGCGTGAATTCTCACTGGTCGGGAACAGGCATAGCCTATTTCCAGATTGAGAATAGGGTAGATATATGTAGGTGTGAGGGATCGAACTCCGAGCTTTTCACATGCAATACGAATGCTCTACCACTGAGATGTCGATACAGGAGACTGAAGCGGCGATGACACCGGAACTCAATAGTGTTAGAGTGGAGGCGTTTATAAGGACGTGTACACTCGTTCCAAGTGTTGTATTGAATTGTTAAAAGGCTGTGGAAAAGCTTAATATCAATACTAAGGATTAATTCTGAAACTTTTTCAATACACTATGTATATAAGTAGTAAATATCTTAAACTATTTAATCAATTTCGAAAAATAAACTTAAAACACAACGCGGAAATACGTATTTCGTCAAGTTGATTGCTTACATTTTATCACCAAGCAAGTATTTAACCGATGGCAGCCACCGAAGTATACATCCGATGGCAGAGCTTTATCACTGTGACTCCCATCCGATAAATACTTACCAGAATACAATGATGTTGTAAAAAAATCCAAGGATCGCAGGATGAGACTACAATTTCACTTATTTTCTTCAGTATTGTGTTCTTCTCAGACAGAAAAGGATACATTTTGATCAGTATCACAATTAGTGACTACTTAATGAACTAAAAACTTACGATACTTTTAACCTGTAAAACATATCTGAAGGGTTCTTAAATAAATTCAATTTTTTTTATATTATTTTGCAACATATGAATGAAATCAGTACGGAAATGCTCAAATTTACATAAAATAAACTGATTATAATCTTTTACAGAAATTTCGAAAACCAACAATTGACATTCAGCAAAGATGTACAACAGCTACCAGGAGAAATCCGTCCCCCACTTCACGCGGGGAGACTGGCAGTCTTACTGCAACAACTTGGACACCATCACGGGTAATATATCCATGACCGGCAACAATGTTCGGCAGGAAGCCGCACAGCTCCGGAATTCGGTAGCCAACACGATGTCATGGAAGCTACAGGTACATCTACTGCCTTGGGAACGGGACTAAATTGTTCTTTTCGGGAGTTTATATCCCAGTTTCACCTATCAGTCATACCTAGGTTCACGAACATATCGGCTTACGAACAAGATTTTGAAAGAAATCTTGCTTCGGTTCACAAATTGTATTTTATAACACACATTCAGCGACGTTCGCTTACGTTATTCACAGTTTTTTGTGAACATATTTCGTTCTGAATTAACCCCAATATGACTCCCAAAAATGTACCAAGAGTAAGTACAATTAGAAAGCTTAATTGAATAACAATTGCAAAAAAAACGAATGAAATATTTTCAGAAATTTCGTATGCGAAGTGTTATCAGGCATTAGGAGGCTGTCAAGTCCAATAAAAAGTATGCAGAAGAATCCGATTATGAATTCGAACAGTTGGTAAAACTTTAAGCAGCTATAGTTGATTATAAATTCCAAACATTGTGACTCTCCTTGTTCGTTTAGTTTATCCCTAATTGCTACTAATAAATGGTCAAGTTCAATCAAATAAATAAACTAACAAATTTTAATGGAATAACCAACATTCAATATATGTACCATTGGTGTTAAAGCAACACTATCATGTCTTTTGTTAAGCAATATCAAGTATTTCTACATATCTGTTGCCCACTATATCCTCCAACCAAGTCTAAAATCCATTATTATTGCAACAGTTTCTACCTCTCCCTCATCTATGTACCTATCTATTACTATAACTTTCTATCTCACTACACCTTTGTTTATATATCAACTGGCTTTGCATAATTTACGAGTTGAGTTGTTGAAATTAACAAATTTCCAGGTAAAGTCCATAAGTCCAGCTGGAGGGAAAGTGGGTCCCTCAAATCTCCCAAATCTTCACAACATGGTTGTTTATGGAATGCCAAGAACACACACGTACACATCGCTAAAGAGAAGGCTGAAACTCAAGAATAGGCTTTTCATTTTTAGTACTTGCTGGTGCAAGGGAAAAGAGTTGCTTCGTTTCGCGAACCTTTTAGGCTTGCGAACCGACTCTTGGAACGAATTCAGTTCGTGAATCTAGATATGACTTTAATTGCTGTGTGTGTAATACAAGTAACGAATGAATATTAGAACCACCAGAAATTGAGTTAAATAGGACTCATTTCTGGTTTTCTATATTAGAGTCCGATTCCTATACACTAGAATGCAAAGTTACTTTATTGTTCTTTCATATAAATGCCTATTTAAATCTCGACTTGCTATTTAAGTTCTGTATTCACGAATCTTCAGCAAAATCACATATTAGTTTGAAACACTGGCTGTTATAGTTGGCGGCAGTTGGCGAAGAATTTTAATTATTCTAATGTGTATAAAAACAAATCTGTTGCGTGAAAATATAATGGCTAACAATTTTAAATGTTCTAATGTAAAAAAAAATATTAATTATACTAACATTGAATTACAATAACGAAAATAAATGCAAAATGTACAATTATTATATTTAATTGTTAAATAGGAATAACTGTTATTCTAAGCATAACTATAGTGAAACCCATAGTCATGGCATCAAAATCGTGGTCGACTATGTTTAAATCGAGTCACATGATCGAGTTCTGATTCCACTAAAGATTCGTTCTGTACAGAGGCCCATGCACGTTAAATCTGTCTGGACTCAAAGCTTTCACGATGGCTTGGTGAGAATGCGAAGAGTAGAGAGCCATCTCAAGTGTCGACCTCGTCATCTGACTTGGTTGAAAATTATGCAGTGCGTTGGATCTTTGATTCGGGTCGAAATAAGTAACCGAAAGAATTCCATGCATTATAAAGATAATCATGCGTAGACGAAGGTTTAAGTTAGGACTTACTAATAGTATAAGAGCTAATAATGTTAAAAATGCAAATTATTTAAAAATAAAATACATTTCCATTAATAATCCTAAGCATTAAAAAGAAATAATTGAAATTCTAATGATTTTAGGTTCACAAAGCTTCAATGATATCTATATGAATAAAACTCTTTGATGTTGTTCCAAGAATAATTTTAGTTGAATAGTTTTTGAGAAAATTTTGGGAAATATCCAGATATCCTAAATAATTTCCAGAATTTTCAGAAAACTAATAAATATTCAGTACACGAAAAAAAAGTTTATTCCCTTATGTTTTCAGTTAGCAACGATATTTGTCTTTACCTCTGTTCTGGAGTTAATGACTAGACCTCTGTTTGGCACACGTTTATTTTTAATTATTTACATGAGAAAGGATTATTAAAAAGTAAAACAATTGGTACGCTACGGGCGTCGTAAATTTGATCCTCCACCAAGTGACGGGAACGACCCCTGAGGTAACTCTTCCCGGCCGGCCACGAGTCCTCGACCATGACCACTAGGCTCTTCTGAAGCTGTCGCAGCATTTTTTTTTTTATCACCAGACTAAATTTTAAAAATTTGAAATATATCCTTATCTACATTCATTCTGAAGAAAATTAAGTAACTCTTATCAAAAGCATTTCTGTTGACTGTCGACAATTTATTAACTGTTGACTGTCGACAATCCGTTGACTGTCGACAGTAATGTTGAAAAGGTAGGAATAACCTTGCGACAAATTTGATCGCCAAAATCACTAACTCGCCATATTTGGTGGCAAATCTATGTTCCCTTGGATAAGTCGAGAAGGCTCTAGGAGTTATTTTGTGAAGGTATATATGTTAGCCACTGTGTGAATCAGTTTGAAGTGGTAGGTGTGATTTAATATATGTGGAGTTGGTATATACGTGTGCTAATACGATATTGTGATTACTTATTTTGAATTGCTATGTTCGGAGGTTGCACAAACTTTTCATTGATACTATCGAGTATTCATACGAGTATTCATGTGGGATTTCGTATGGGTGTAAGATAGTGAAAATCAGTTCCACACGGAGGACAAGGACATATGGTACTTTATTCACAAAAGTTCTGGATAAGACGAACACACAGGTGGCAGAACTTGGACAGTAACAGCACAAACAGAAAACACAGCGCTTGTATAGATAAACAGTTCAGATAAGGGAACAAAAACAGCACGTGTAAAGGCAGTTGCATCAGTAACGTTCAGCTCGCTAGCATACTAGTTCGTAATACGGACAGATCTCCACTGTAATACTTTTTGACGTCACAGGTAAAATTCAGGAAAAATCTGTGATTTTCTTCCCATTTGAGATTTCGTCAAGATTCCAACACTTTCTGCAATCTTCGTTTTGTCTCCATAATCGCCAAATTCGTCACCAAAGTCAAAGGGTCATTACTTAAACTTTTCCTGGCTGACTGTTGAAATCTCTACAATTGTCTCTGTTCCTTTACAAGAGAGCCGTTGCAGGGAAACTTCGTTTCATTTTCGTAACGATATATTTGTGAGTAAGTTCATCCCGTTGAAAGGGAAACCCAATGTTTTCGATAGAGATTCTCAGAGCAAAATTATGATTTACTACGAAAGATCCTGCTTATTAATTGTGTGGACCTTTCTTACATTTGAAGGCCGATTATTGTTTATCAACGTCGCACCGAGGAGTGACACGAGGGTTACTGAAGACGGACTTCTAAGTTTTGAACCTCGGTCAAGTGACAAGGAAGACACCTGTGGTAGCACCTCCCTTTCCAAACTTCTACACCACACCAACAGGAGGATTTGGGATTTCGACAGGTTTAATGTACATCAGCCCCACTACACGGCTGGTCTTTAGTCCCTTCAGGGCTCGAACCCAAGACTCGACGAAAACCTCCGGCCGTAGATCTGCGACCATGATCACTTTGCTACAGCAATCACTTGAAAGCTGATGAACCAACCACATAATATTAAAATTTCAAAAGATGACATTGCATCGAGCCCTTTTAGATATTTTTATATAATCTCTTTCATATTTGAAAAAACTGAATTTTACAATACAGTTTTCATTTTTTTCTTAAATTCATAAAATTTTGTGCAGTTGTAAGTCGCAATGACAGAGCAGTTATTTGAATATTTTCAAATTCAATAATTTCTAAATTATCCGTTAATCAGTTAATTTTAACTGAATTTTGATTCTATATGAGAGACAGAGCCCTCTGGTAGTGAATTCTGTAATATAAAGAAGGATTCGATACGATTTCCATTAAATGCACCTTACAAGATTTATTTCATAGAAGGAGCAATTGATGAAATGTTCATTTAAAACTCGAATACAAGATTCCATAATAAATTAAATTATAGAATATGCTAAATACCAAAAGAGAAAATAATTACTGACAAAAGTTTTAAAAATATTTAAACACGTTTGTATTCATATATTAAAAAAACGTAATGAATAATTATTTTAACAAGAATCTTTGGAGGACCAAAAATCACAATGCGCGAGGTGATAAGAAAACTTTCGAGAAGAGTAAATTGGAATTTTAACCTCCTTCAAAGTATATTTTAATTTTTAATGTGTGCTTATGAATTGCCTTCCTTTTTAGATAAATTGTGATTTCATTTCTTTATATATTGTTTTCAACGCCTCTCTCTTCTCCTTGTTTACAATATCTGTTTTGACTTCCACATTTTTATTATTAAAACGTTTTTCTGAATTTCACTTGGTAAGTGTGTGTGTCATCAAATTTTCGATCGTTAATTTAACCAACTTCCCATCAAGCTAGAGCTTTGAAATTTTGGGAATCGTTCGTATTCGCCTAACAATGCAATATTTAGACATTTGCGATAAGTTTTAATTAATATTTTCTTTAATAATGCAGTTTAGCCCAATCACTTGGTGCGATTTCAAAAATTTGCACCAAACTTGGCGATTTTTTTTTTTTTGGCTGAGCGTTAAATCCGTGAAACGGAACAGGGTAGCCACATTTAGCAAAATATTGCCAAGTAATTCTTGTCGCCAAGGGTGGTTGGGTAAAACTGCATTCCATCCATTTAATTTACCGGATGGATTAATTAATTTTAGTTAGTTTTAACGTTTTTATGTATTTCACTTAATGTGTATCTGTCTGTGTGTGTATCACTGTGTCATCAAGTTTTCTATCGTTAATTTAACCAACTTCCCATCAATCTAGAGCTCTGAAATTTTGGGAACTGTTCTTACTTGCCTAACAATGCAATATTTAGATATTTGCGTCCAGTTTTAACTAATATTTCAATAATTTTTTTAATAAACTTTGCCGCCATATAAAAACGTTGTTTTTTTTTATTATATTGTTTTCATTAGAAATTATTTGCTTAAAGAAGCCAGTTTATTATTTTTTTATTCAGGCTTTTATCCAAACTTTTATTCAGACTTTCGTCCTCTTTTTTAGAGAAAGAACTTAGTATGTATTTTTAGAATACGAATAAGTCATAAACCAAGAGGTACAAGAAAAAAATGACATTTAAAGTATCAGGGGAAATGAATAAATACAAGTATCTGATGCAAAAAGCTCTAGCCAAAAAAAAGAAAGATAGAAAGAAAAAAAATTAATTTTTAGGGATCTTAATAACATTACAACAAAACTTTTCAAAAATCGCGTTTAAGTCGTTACCATCCGTAAACTACCAAATAAAAAGTTTTCAATATTTTTTAATGCCAAAATGTTTGTATTCAATCATAATTACAAAGATTCAAAATCATGAATCGTTGTTATTTCAGGACACAAACCAAAAGCTCAGCGACCGCATCAGTGAAGTTGACCAGTGGTTTCGGAATCTGGACCGGACTCTCAGGGAGGTACAAGACGCTGTGGACAGGCTAGCGAAAGTCAAACAAGAGGTAGAGAGAACTCTGGTAGCCAACCTGCCCTTCCACGAGGCCTCCAAGGAGGTCCTTAACCTCAGGGATCGCCGGCGAGGTGTTGATCTGGTGGAGGACGAGCCTTACCACGAGGTCAAAAAGGTACAAATTCTACTTTGAATTTTAAAAACAATCATCGCCATTCTTGCGTGTGTGTAAGTTTCGAAACGATATCAAAGTGGATTTCTCTGAAACAGCTAAGCATATTGGACTAAATAATCAAACTTATAACTTCAAAAGCTTTTACTAGCTTAATTAAATCTTCATGGGGCTTGATTGTCAAGAGAAAGGGTATCAAACTCATTTCTAGCCACGGGCAGAGCACAATACAAGAGGGTCACAATATTTGTAGTTACAGTGGCAGTTTCCTTTTCTTAATTTTTCTTCGGGGGGTTGCAAATGCCGTTTCTTGTGATTGGCGTCGTAGTGCTTATGTTGTTGATAGTTATATTTAATGTTATGATAACATTGGCACACTATAATAACATTATTATACGTCAAACATATCTTCTCTTACTTCACCGCAAAAATACCTCAATTTCCACTTTTCTTGAAAATAGCGGTATCGGTCAGTTAACTTCGTTTGTTTTCGTCACTGCTGTTAATAGATGTACACCGAATGCACGATGGCCAAAAGTATACATGTAATCGTTAAGGCTGTCTTCGCATATTATTAAATAATAGCCCCCCCCCCCCCGATATTAAAACACTTTTTATAGTAACAAGAAAGGATCAAACATTAATTTTGTGTTTCGATTTCGCTTTCCTTTTGAGAACCACATATTTTATAATACTCCCCATTT
>BMAW01010367.1:66874-97955 GCA_019974015.1 Nephila pilipes
TAACTGGTGAAAATAAAAATGCGTTTATATTATAGTGTTATGAATGTTGATGTATAATTACTAACATACATGATAGGTGAAGGGGTGATCGAGTAAAAAAATGTTTGATGAACCCTGCTCTAGTGGACTGTGCAGTCACCTATTGGACAGTAAAGAAATGAAAACAGAACATATTTTCTTTTCATTTTTAGTAAAATTAGATTCGCATCTATATTTACAGGAAGTACATCTTATCCATGAGATCAACGAGTCTCTGCGAGAGGCGGGTCGCCACGACTGGGATCACCTGGTTGACTTGAAGAATCAAAGAGACCAGCTGGAAGCCGATCTCAAGGACAAGGAGTTGGCTCTGAAGATCGACCGATTCCAGCTGTCTCTCAACCCCTCCGCTACCAACGTGATCAGCTTGAAGCCGTGGCCCTTGGACGCCTGCTCCGGGGGGGAGTGCCCCGTCAGCATAGAAACCTGGCTTCAGAGCTGCCTCGATAAGAGGTCGGCGGCAGAGGACGCCATCATCAAGGCGACCAGAGCGACCAACGATTCTTGGAATCTGATTCGTAAATCTAATAACGACATACATCACCAAAGGGAGGCCACCCAGTTCGCTCTGAGGAAAAGACGACACGAAACGCTGCAGGTGAGAGATAAATATCTTACCGTCTCTTTGACTTCCTTTATAAATGTGAACATTGTTCTAGAAGATTCGAATAACAGTGGGATGATTCTCTATTAAATGATCCCTCACATACATTTTGAATTTTTTTTTGTTCGGAATTAAAATGATTTCGTTTTGGTTAGTTATTTCTTTTCGAAATTAAGATGGAAATTTAATTTCGGTGTAATTTCATACACTCATTAAAAACCACTTTTATATTTTTACTTTGAGATATAGAACTTAACGAATGTGAAGTGTTTTTTTTTTTAAAAATTGTTTTAAAGAAAAATGTGTAAGCAAGTAAAAAAAAAAAAAAAAAACTGCGTGAATTGCTTAAGATTTTTTCAAAACAAAAAAAAACAAAAAACAAAACAAAAAATGGTATTCAGTTATCACAACAGACGGCGATGCTTTACTAAAATGTAACAGTAAACTATATCAATCCTCTCGTGTATTAACAAGGGTTGAGTTGTAAATATAACAAAAAGCAAAATACGCCAAGACAAAATAATGTCAAAGATGTAAGCCAAAATTAAATTCATCTCAAAACTGAAATTAAAGTTAAAAAAAACTCCATATTTTCCCACAATTAGACTGAGTAATTTTAATTTGAGTTCTCGAGAATAATTTTATTTGATAATAATAAAATAATATTAGGTTTCTTATCCCGTAAAAGAATAATTAGAATTTGAGTTCTGTGAACTTTAAAAAGTACCAATTTCCAGCTTAATTAAAATTCAATTCAAAGTCTCCTGAAAAATTATAATCTTTGATAATATTACCATTAAATATACTCTTTTAAACATGGAAAATATCTATGAAAGCTTATTTTTAGCCAAATGTTACTTTTAGAGGAAATTGACCTTTTCGATCTGCCATTTACTAACATAAGGTCATGAAGATCACAAAGGTATCTCAATATATAATTACTCATGTTCTCAGTTTCCCAATTATTACCAGTTTTAATATTCTGATATCGGGATTATCTACCCTAGGGCGCGTCCTCTCCTGGGTGCGAAAACATTCCCTCTAATATGAGACTTACTGCATAAAAAATTATAAGGGCTTCAAAAACTATTGAAAGGAGTGAACGTTCAGGCGTCCCAAATACTGAAAGGCATCGAACCGATTTTTTTTTATAAAATGATCTTATTTGAACAGTAAAATGCGTTTGAGATCGAACGAAAGTACTAGTATTTTAATAAGTTACATTATCGGAGTTATGACTGAACAGAGTAGGCCAATAGTCACTTTTTTAGCTATAAATTAATATAATTCTTGATGCTTTAATATTAAATGTATTTACATTGCGTAGAAATATTTGTAAATTAAGAGTAAGGAAAATAATATTTCTTAGGTGTGCAATACTTCCCATTTCACAACTACGGAAACTTTTTATAAAAAATTTTCATTACAACTTTCCGTATCTCTCACTATATCCTCTGAATTTTTTGACGAATATTGGTATAGAGTTCAGAAATGATCTTAAACTTTGTCGAGAAAGCACCATCTTTAAGGTAATTCCAGAGAAAAAAAAAGTCTAATAAAGGGAAATCAAAGAAGGCCAAGTGATGATAGTGACCAAGGAAAGCTTAAGCTCCTGGAAATATTTCTTTCTCCGAAAACTGGTCTTGGCACTCGCAAAAATTCTTTGGCTGAATGTGATTTGACCCATCTGCCAGCCACCACATTCCTAGAGTATCCTCTACAGCTGAGAGAGTAAAATTTACCAACATTTCACGGTATCTTTCAACTTTAGCACAGTTACTGAACTCTCGTTGTCATCCTTAATGGAGTTAAAGGTCGATTATTCTTTGAGATATTATCCCGTCCCACACCAGGATTTAAAAAGGGTGCAGCTCACTAGAGGGATGGATCACTAGCTGATCCTTCTTTCCTCCAAATCTCGCGTTTCTCTTGAGGTGGAAACGTGCTTCATTCTTCACGGTTGTGAATCAATCATCTGGGATCTGCTATTAAATATGGGTACAATAACGCAGACGTTCCTGATGTCACACTTTTACCAAGTTATTGCGAGTTTAGTTTTGTACGAAAAAAACTTTTAATTGTTTCAATACACATTTCAAAATCATTAACAGCTAATCACAAACTTGTCGAAAATGGCGTCATTTCAATGTTCTTGGTTCTTCTGCAAAGCATTTCTCAATACGATATTGCTACTAGCCGAGCTGGATCCTCCAGTTCGCGCAGTATTTTTGACATATCCTTGTCTCTTGAAAAGTTTATGACGTTGGGCTATTCGCGGTTTTTTCTTCACTAACCTTGGGGATTTTAATTGAGACTGATTGCATAAAATAAGCAATTTTTTCCCAACCAAAATGAAACGTGATTATGATAATTATAGTCAGGTAGAAATAAAATGAAATGAGGTAGATAGGATGGTATACAAGCAAGAGGAAATTTAGAAGATATATTACGAGTGGAACTAGCACTGAGTGTATGCCTTACAAGCGATAGACGATATTAAGAGTTGTTACGGGAGATAGCAGCCGAAAAGGATTCGAGAAATCAAGTTAGCCTCAACTGGAGAGATTTTGGTTCGAGAGTATTAGCTCGGTATTAGTTGAATAGGTGAATCAATCTAAGGGGTTAATAAGGAGAGCAAATATCCCTCAGACATTATAGTTCAAAGCTGACAAATAAACAACTGTATGATACTTGACTAGTGTGTCCTTTTGTGGGTTATTGACTTTTAGAGTTAATTCTATTTGATTGAGTTATGGCACAGGTAGAAGTGCATCGCCCCAAGTTTAACAAAAGCCGATTTGATTATCCAATGTGCAAGAATAAGGAAGCCTTTATTTACATAATAGCATTGAATAATTTTCACACATTTTCTCGTAGAGCATTTTTTCATAATTAATATACCAAGCCTAGAGAAAGCCTATCAAAGTGATTTTCGACGTTTATCCTGTACAAATTCATTCCCAACTCACGGTAATTTAACGGGATCTTAGGATCCTTAGCTAATATCTGCGTGTGCGAAAACCCTTTTTCAAACCAGATTAATTTATCACTGAAGCAAAGCAGAAGCATAGAATTTTTTACTGTCCACACATATACATATTTACATAAATTTCCAAATTATTCACGAAATTTCAAAGAAATATTAAAGCTTTATAAAGAAATACAAATGGGATACATTTCACAATTAAGAAAATCAATATTTTACTGAGAACAGGATTCTGACGTATAACATTGATTAAAATTTTCTAATGTTATTTAATAGAAAATTGAACAGTTTTGAAATTATACAAACCTTTCAAAAAATTTACAGAATTTTTTAAAATACTATTAATTAAATAATTATGAAATGTTAAGGGGGGGGAAGTCCAATTAAAATTCATATGAGAATTTTTTTCTTTAAATAATTAACTTCAAATTTGTAACCACACACACACACACATTGTTTCAATCGTAAAGAAGCTCATTTTGAACATGTGTGTGCGTGTATGAAACTTCAAACTAATATGATTCATTTTTTCAGAGAAATCCTATACGCAAGTTAAAATGTTTTATTTTGAGAAAAATGGAATTAAAGTTCAAATATTATATAAAAAAAAAAGACGAATTTATTACGGTTAAGTTATTTCTCTGTAACTAGAAGTTTTGGGTGTATCTTTAAGCTTTTTGGCATCTCAATGTTCAAAAAAGATTGAGCTCTAATATGCTTTTCTTTGTTCGAGAAAATCAAAAAATTTAAAGATCCTGTTACCTCTTAAATCCTCTTGAACAATGTTAATAAGGGGGGGGAAGTAATTTTGAGACTGAAAAATGGAATTTAAATACTGATGTTGATGTCATGATTTCTCCTCAGGCTCGGGATGTGCTGGCGGCCCAGAGGATTGACCTGAAAGATGAGATCGAGAGGCTCGAGAGGGAGATGATGAACATCGAGCAGCAGGTGGACGAATCGCGAGGAAATCTGAAATTGGCTCACACCAGGATGGAGAACCGGAAATCGAGGGCGCGCATGGAACTGGTCAGGGATTTTCCCGCCGTCGGGCTCGAAGAGGAACTGAGACACGTGGTGGAATCGAGGGAATATATGGCTCAGAAACTCAGGGACGTCAAGTAAGGAATTACCTGTTATCAGATTTATTTGATGCATGGAAAACTTTTGATTACGGAAATGAAATAATTATCTTACTAATTATCTTAATAATTATCTTACTGTATCGATAATGAAATAATTATCGATACAGATTCCTCATCCCCGTCTCTCAAATAATTTATTCGTGCAAACTTTTTTTAATTAAAAAATTATTAAAGATGTTCACTCGAATTTATGTATAAAAAACGAGTTTTCGCATTTAGAAAAGAAAAAAAAAATGATACCCGCACATTAAATATTGACATATTAAGTAAGTAATGATGTTTGAAAGTCTTGATATATATGTATTATAGACGTGGATAATTCAAATGACAAACGGGTTCTCTTTTAAATTGATCACCCAGTTCAATCATTCACTCATCCAACAGTTTGATATTCGTTTGTATCAAGAGTCTTTAATACATCATTATATGCACATAAAGAAGCTGAATAAAACTTAACCCCTTGAAATACAAATAAAATGGAATGTTTGGCGTCTGAAAAATACTGTTCAATTTGGCGTAACTGAAAAGCAAGTTTAAAAACAGAAGGTTTTATTTTGAAAGTCGCGTTGCTATATAGCATTTGATCAGGTTTATATATATTGTTAATGTACAATAATTAAGTAAAATTATAAAATAATAATTCAGCAGATCTTTAAAGTATGAAACATTTCAAAACATTTCGTAATATGTTGAAGGACCCTAGACATTTTGTGCACCGTCAAGTTGTTTCGCTACTTATGCTATTTTGTACGCGCACGTGACATCGCTTTGCAATGTGTTCTTTTTTATTATTGGAAGATATATGTTGAGGAAAATGTGCCCACAGGTTTGCCTGTATCCAAGTTGGACATTAATTTTGAGACGGTCTCCTATGTATCGGATAGTTAGGAAGATTGAAATTGGATTGGGATTATATACAACTCGATACGAGAATAATTACACACTGGTGTTCAAAATTAAGAGAATTTGCATATTCTTTTAGAATTTCATGAAAAGAATTGAGCGAAATGTAAAAATACTGCTTCGAAACAAAGATGCAAATCTTGTACGTCGAATAGGTAAGCGTGCGTATACGCGTATGGGGCGGAACTAGTCGAAAAAGAAGATATTTAAGGGCGCGCGCAAAAATCCGCATTTCGTTCGCTAACACATTTCGCCAAATTTCATGGTGGGGGCGGGCCCGGCAGGGGGCGCGGGAAGTAAAATTATAACAGTAAACCTAAACCTAAGTAACCACCAACGTTTAGATGATGGAATGAGGTGGCCAATTGTAGGTAGTCTAGAAGCAGGCCAGTCTCAAATCCAGATTTGCAGAGAATTCGATTTAACACCTAGCGTCGTGTCCAATTTATGGAAACAGTTTCAGGATACCGGATCGATCGAGAGAAAGCCTGGGTAAGGTCACCGAAGAGCCTTGACGGCCAGAGAAGATCACCATTTGTCCATTACAGCGAGGCGTAACAGGGATGCTACAGCTTCTCAGGTCTTTCATGAGTTGTTTACGGCCACACGAACTCGAGTTTCATGGATGACAGTTTCCAGAAGATTTCATGTAAGTGGGCTGTTTACAAGAAGACCTGTTGTTTGCGTCCCGCTCAGCTCAGCGAACAGAAGAGTCCGTTTAAAATGATGCAGAGGTCATAGAGATTAGAACATGGATCAATGGGTGATCGTTCTCTTCACTGATGAGTCCCGGTTCAACCTTACCAGAGATTTTCGTCGTACTTTGAAATGGAGAGAACCAGGGACCCACTACCTGCCCTCCAATGTCTCAGAAATCGACCATTACGGCAGCGGAGACTTGATGGTCCGGACAGGCATCGTTTTGAATGGCCGCACACACCTCCATGTCTTTGAAAGAGGTACTGCAATATTGAGAGGTATAGGGATGAGGTCTTGGAGCCCTATATCTGCCTTTTCAGGTGCCTAATTGGTCCTGATTTCCTTTTAATGGATGACAAAGCGAGGTCACATAGAGCTCAGCTGGTCGACGAATTTCTGGAAAGTGAGGATATTCGCCGCATAGATTGGCCAGCCAGATCTCCAGACATCAATCCTATAGAGCATTCTTGGGACACTCTGGGGAGGGCAATTGCAATTCAAAAACCTCCTTCGAGAATCATCCAAGACCTGAAAACAGCCCCTTATTTCCAGCATAAAATCCCGTTTCGATGCCTACATGTCTATAAGAGGGGACCATTTCCCCTATTAATCCATTTAATCATTCTATTCTGCAATTGCTGTTTCATACCTTGCAATTCCGACGAGTATTGCACACGGTAATACGCGTGTATTATAACCGCTGAATGGCTATTTTTATATTATATCTACCCTATGTACACACCAAAGTTCATTAAAATCTGTCCAGTAATTCTAGAGATAATCGATCAAATCGAAAAATTCTTTTATTTTTGAACACCAGTGTAGTAATAATAAAACGAATTGATTATTAACAAAGTGTAACGTGTAGTAAAATAACACTTTGTAAATAATGAATTACACTTTGTTAATTAATTATTAACAAAGTATAACGTGGTGCAAAACAAGTGTGTAGTCTTGACTTTAGAAAAAGGTGAAAGCTGATTGATAAGAAGGAAGGTCGAAAATAGAGAAGGATCGCTAAGGTATCCCAGGCCATGTAACCTATGTTTACCAGGTTCAGTAAGCCCTACGGGAAACGGAAAGATCTCTAGTGTGTTTCGAGGTCATGATACTTGATCTTACCTAAAGAAGGTAAGCCCTCGAGGACATTGAGAAAGGAAGAGCATCTTGAACATCCTAAACAAAAAAAAAAAAAAAAAAAAAAAAGAAGAATCGACGCACGAGTGAAAGTATTGAATAATCTAATAATATACTGTTTATTGTCCGCCGGTGACAGTTCTTGACGTATCCAGACATCAAAATCTACAATGGCACAGGAAATGAATGACGACATTGTAAGTCAGGGGGCTTAACTTGTGAATTTCTTCGGAGCTCAAGATGAATTCATGAATGGAGTTGCACGCAGAGGAATGTTTTATTCAGAATTCAAACCATTTCTCGCGAACAAGCTAAATTGAGGCGGAGAAAAAATGTTTCCTCAGAATTATAGTTTTGACATTACTTTGATCAATATTCCCCCAGGGGCACTTATCTTCTTTAAGGATTAACGTCTCTGAGGCACTCAAGTGATGTGCCCTTCTCCCAAGAGGCTTAAAGTCTTTGACAGATGACGCGCCTCCGAGTCGCCTTAGCAATATTTCCCCCCTCTGACGATTCCTCCTCATCTTCCTTTCTATCATCCGGAGTTGAGATTTAATCGCACAGATATATGTTGTTTTTCATGTTATTGGAAAAGCTCGACCAAACAAGGATCTCGTGCCAGCCTGACTTTAATCAGTGTATTGTCCAACTGTTAAGAAAACTTTTTACTATCATTATGTGAAAGACTTCTCTTCATTTCTGTTAACCCTTAAAAGATATCATGGGTGAAAATCGCCCTTTGTTAAATGTTTTTTTTAATGTTATTTAAAAAAAAACAGAATTACTGATGACACAGATTTCCCCCATAATCCTCCGTCAGTAAGGGTACCGTTACCATGAATAAGTTCATTTTAAAACGTTTTTATGTATTTCACTTGGTGTGTGTGTATCAGTGTGTCATCGAATTTTTGATCGTTAATTTAACCAACTTTCCATCAAGCTAGAGCTCTGAAACTTTGGGAATCGTTCTTACTCTACTAACAATGCAATATTGAGACATTTGCGACAAGTTTTAACTAATATTTCAATATTTTTTTTAATAATACATTTCAGCCCAACAACTTGGCGCGATTTCAAAAATTGCCAAAATTGGCGATTATTTTTTTTTTTGGCTGAACAATATTTAGACATTTGCGACAAGTTTTAACTAATATTTCAATAATTTTTTTAATAAACTTTGCCACCATATAAAAACGTTGGCTTTTATCTCGAATAATTTATTATGTACTTCGTCAGTTGCACAGTAAAAAAAACTGATCTGGAAGTGATATTTCACCCATGAAACCGTAAGCGCAAGTGTTTTTAGAATTACTTCTTGAAGATTTAATTTGTTGTTAAGCATCGTAGTTATATAATTTTTTGTTTCTAGTAAATCAATTATAAGCTGAGAGATAAGGAAATAATTATTTCAGAAGTGCTTTTATTCATTTTATTTTGTTTATTTTAATGCCAAGAAAATAATTTTATTATATGGAATGCCCTCCCTCTCCTCCAAAAAAAAGAGGAAGTGTAAAAACGTTTGCTAGAAACGGATGATTTAGCGATTATGAGGACAATATAAGCGATGATGAAGAAGACGCTGATGTGGAGAATGATTACGTAGACTTCATTGATAATGACAAAGAAGAAAGTGCTGAAATTGTAAGTGATGAAGAAATGCCTATCATCCTCTCCAGTTACCGTATAACAGTTCATGTAATAATTTCCAATTCAGATGAGGATGAGCTCCCTCAACAAATCACAATTCGTAGAAAGAAAGCTTAGTTAAATAATGGATGTGGTTTAATGAACAATCTGGTACCTCTATCCTTTTACCCGAGAAAGATGTTCTAAAAGGTAAAAATAAATGCAGGGTGTTTCAAAGCTCATAGGCAAACATTTATAGGGTGATAGAAAACATCTAAACAAGCAATTTTTACCATACAGGCGGAGAGCAAGCGGTGAACTGCCAAGATGGCATATATTTCCATTACATACGAGTGTTTTTCAGTTAATTATTTATTTGCGTAAATTTAGTACGTGAATTAAGTAAGTATAATTTGAGTTTTGTTTCTTATCATAATGGATAAATTTGATGACTTTGAAAAGGAAATTTGTAATGAATCATAAAATTTAGCGACTGATTGTGATGATGACAGTGATATTGTAAATATTAGAAAAATAGTGTAAACATATTGTACCGCACTTCGAGGTTCCTGTTGATTGAGAGTCGATGAAACAATCTCCTAAAAATCTCTCAAGACTTTTATTCGTACCAATTTACAGGAAGCAGGAAATTCCAACTGTAGACATTACAATTACACAGCTCCAATTCAGCTAATTCCACAGGAAACAACTTCCAAATACAGAAGTCTCAAATACCTCAGACAGATAATAGCTGCTATGCATCTGACTAGCAACCAAAGCTGATCATCTTCCCTACAGCTCTTCCTCATCACCACTACTGCTTCTTACGAATGTCTCTGCGGGTACCTAGGCGGCTTGGCCGCCTTTCAACCCATATCTTGATGGATACTGCGATGTAGGCCGGAGTGATTGGAAAGTTAACTTGAATTGGTCGAATTGCTTGCCGGTGTTGTTGCGGTGGCAGGATGGGTGGGGAGCCAATAGGAGTGCTTGTATTCTTCTTGAAGTGGAGGGTGGGTGGATGGGAGAAAGTTTTCTTCAGTACATTCTGGCTTTTGGTAGTAGGTGAGAGTGTGCTTTGCTATTTGGTTGTCCTGGAATAAACCACTACTGCTTCTATCTCGGCCGATGGTATTTAGACCAGACTTGGCGTGAAAATCTAAGAGTTTCGCCAAGATTCTAGAAGGTTCTAGGTTATCTCGTTTAATATTGGTCCTAAATCTTCGACGATGGAACTTTCCAGAAACATTCGTCAAATCTTGCCAAGTGGTCGCCAAGTTGTCAAGAATCCCGCCAAAAGGTCGCCTCCAAATCACTAGAAATGTCTTTTTATTATTACAACGTTTTTATGTATTTCACTTGGTGTGTGTGTGTGTCATCAAATTTTTGATCGTTAATTTAACCAACTTCCCATCAAGCTAGAGCTTTCAAATTTTGGGAATCGTTCGTACTCGCCTAACAATGCAATATTTAGACGTTTGCGACAAGTTGTAACTCATATATATATTTTTTTAATCATGCAGTTTAGCCCAATCACTTGGCGCAATTTGAATAATTGCCAAACTTGGCGAATTTTTTTTTTTTTGGCTGAATGTTAAGTCCGTTTCGCGGACCAATTTAGCAACATTTGGCAAAATACCGCCAAATAATTCCTGTCTCCAAGATTGGTTTGACTAAAATGTATTCCAACCATTTAATTTACCGGATTAATTAATTTTATTTAGTTTTAACTTTGTTATGTATTTCACTTGGTGTGTGTCTGTATGTATGTGTATCAGTGTGTCATCAAATTGTCTATTGTTAATTTAACCAACTTCCCATCAAGCTAGAGCTCTGAAATTTTGGGAACCATTCTTATTTGCCTAACAATGCAATATTTAGATATTTGCGACTAGTTTTAACTAATATTTTAATAATTTTTTTAAAAAACTTTGCCACCGTATAAAAACGTTGTTTTTAAAAACGTTGGTTTTTATTTCGAATTATTTAACATTGAATGCATGATTTTTGCCCAAACTCTGAGTATTTCCAATCTGTCTGAGATATTTTAAGACAAATACAAGTAATATTTACAAATTTGTAACAATATCTTATATGAAACGGACAGTACAAGTAACTTTTAAATCAGAGGAGGAGGAAAATACTGACAGTGTATCAGAAATTGATATGAGTAATGTGTGGGGTGATATTAGAGAGTACATGTTCCATGGTTAGAATCATTTGAAGGAAATCCAGAAATGACTCAGCGTGAATTCAAAAAATTTCTGAAAATATCGTTGATACAGCCGAACTATTTTTAATAATTTCTTGCACTCGTGTCATGAAACAAATGGATATCATAAGAAACGTGTAACTAAGTATAACATTTTGCAAAAATGTTTTAAAGTAAATTGATATTACAGAAATAGAAACGAATCAATTTCTTGGACTTGTAATTTTCATTTATGCATATTCTGGGAAGTACCATTACACACAAAAAAAAAAGTTCCTTCACCGATTAACGAACAAAAAAGGCAGTACTAATTATTCTGCTTATATACAACTTCTGAAAATTTCCGTAAAATACATTACAAAAATAATTATCACAGTTTTAATGCATATATATTGAAAATTACATTCATTTCACTAAAATGCACTGATGATAGCAAAAATGACTGAATGCAAAAGTGTTAAGCCTGCAGATTTGTTAGAAAATACGGGAAAAACAGATTTAGAGGATAAACGATTTGCTGGAAATGATTGGGACAGAAACTAATGCGAAAGGCATTAATCTCCACGGCGGAGGGCGGCCGCTGGGTATTAAGTAACAGCTGTTTCGGAAGTTTGATAAATAAATCCGATACAAAAAGGGGAAAATACAGATATGTTGGTCTTGGGGATAAACTGTATTTTCTTTGGCGCGAGGAAGGCTAAATTATATCTTAATTACTCTACGGATTGGATTAAAAGCATTTTTTTTTAAAAAAAAAATAATGGTTTTCAATAAGTTGAGCATATGAATAATATTGGTAAGTGCCAGATGGAATTTTTTTATGTCAAAACGTTTAAGAGAGGACAGGAGACGCATTTAATATCCCTTTCTTGTATAATACTATATTAAAATACAGTATTATACAAGAAATGAATATTAACGTCACTCCTAAAGACACAATACCAGGGATATTAGCAATAGACCTCTTAATTTTAAATTACAGTCATTTGACGAGGACGACACCGGAGCTTCCATACTTTGACAAAGTGTGGACTCTAAGCACCTACAGATTAAACGTGCATCAGCCTTGCTACACGACGAGTCTTGAGTGGCATCAGAATTCGAACCTGCAATTCGACGGGAACAATGTCGGCTATAGGCCATGACAACTCGACTACCACTGTCTCTGTAAAAGATCGAAAGCATTTGTATGTAGAGCAGTACAGTCCTCAAGTTTTATTTTCAATGTTTCCTATGAATAAACGAATTTTCTTGATATGTTCCTCATGATTTAAATTTCGAATTTACCCCAAAAATATGGTACCTATTGATGATGATTTATTTTTTAATTTTTGCTACCTATTGTTTTGTGCTTACGCAAATTCTAGAGCTTATTGATGAGGAGTAATTGTTAATTGTCTTATCTTTTACCCCAGAAAGTCCTTACATTGAATCCCAGAATGGGCCATTTTAAAGAAACACTGCCAATTTCAATCATTAATAAAGCACCTTGTTGTTGATTGTGTTTCCTTCCATTTCTTTGAGTGAAAACAAATCTTTAACGTTACATTCGAAATTATCAAATTACTACCGTTTCCTAGGTATATACTCGTAAATGTTACGCAATGTTGGTATTTTGTTACTGGAAAAACTTTCCAGTATTTCTTGTTCCGAAATTTAGAGTAAGATATACTTTGGCATTACCAAGTTTATTGCTCATTTCTCTGTTATTGTTTATATGTAAATGAATTCCTGGATGTTTCGAAGTTGTTAGATGAATTTTTATACAAATACTATGGGACGTTGTTTCTTAAATTTATTTTGCTTTGAAGGTACTCTTTCGAAATTATTAGTGAAAAATTAAATTGAGCACATGGTATATAAGCACATGGTTGAATAACTTGGTTTCTTTTGTATTTTGAACATATTTGTGCAAAACCATCGATAAATTTTTGTGCCCTGGGAGCAAACCCGTAAAGGGACTCTAGTAGATTAAAAAAATTAATAAACACTGGAACATTGTCTGCCCCATTTGGGTAAGAGTGATCCTGGAATAAGTTTGAGCTATTACCCGAGCCTTCAGAATGATTATTGGACCTAAAGAATACCTTGGTATAACTTCCACGCCATCAAAGATCTGTCTCCAGGCTTTTCAGTCAGGATGAATGATTACTTTGGATGTCATGAAGCATCTCGAATCTATTAAGCTCTCCACGAATTTTTCTGCTTGAAATGGGATCTTCTCTATCGATATTCAAATTTGCTGTTATTTGACCATTTTTGTCTTTCATGTTGACCATTTTGTCTATTCTTTCATGTTTAGACCACAGATAAATCTTGTTTGGCGCAGCATAGCCACATCTGGCTCTTGCGCCAGTAAATTTTACAATCACTCACTCACTTGCTGTTATTTGCTCAGTTAGGGATTTACTTTTCGATGGTTAATTCGTGTCATTGCTTGCTGATTTCTCAAGACTGTCTGACAAATTCTTCTCGTAACTTCCATGTTTGGAAGGGACACATTGTTCTTTCTGATTCCTAACCATAATTTTAGACACAGCTCCTTTTAACGTTCATAATTTTGGCGGTTTTAGACACTGAATCCACAACAAGGAGAGCACCAGCAATTATGCCTGTCTGAAAAGAACAAATATCTGACTGCTTAAAATAGTATTACACAAATTGATTCTTATATGTGACTTTTTAAAGATGAAACACGTGAATGGATATCTAGCCACAGAGGTATTTATGGGAACGAGCAGGCCGACGGTCTCGCAAAAAGGGAATCGAGGCTACTTCAAAAGAGATTTTCGCACTTTCATTCCATTCTACAAAGTTACATATCAAACAATTAATGGTTAAAAGTAATAAATTACTAATTCAAGATAGGATAAAGTTAGAGCGTTGGAGAGCTGCATTTCCCAGAAGTACATGGCAGCATGCTGTTGTTCAATTCTGTCTCCTATAGGATCAAAATTGCCTGGTAGAGCATTTTCATCGCATTGGAGTCTTTTCCAACCCTAGTAGCTGCGGTAGCCTACTGGTTGCGGGTTCAGGCCTTGATGCCACTAAAAACCCTTCGTGTAGCCGGAGCTGATGCCCGTTAAATCTGTCGGGGCCCAAAGTATTCCCGTTGCTGTAGTAGGGAAGTTAGGATAGGGTGATGCCTACTCAGGTGTCGTCCACGTCATTTGACCAAAGTTCAAAATTACAAGGTCGACAATACCCTTTGTGTTGCTTCTATTGCGACGTTAATAAAACCAAACCAAACTTTTACCAACTCTGGCTACCTTCTCAGTAATTCGACAGATCCGATGAATAAAAGCCACCTTCATCGATATCCATCACTTCTTGGCGGATTAGAAACATCGTTTTACCTTTTACTAGAGAACTTTTGAGGCTATGACTTCCGTCATTTCTTGTAAGCGTTCAAATTTTTATATAAGTGTCTGCCTAAAAAAATGTAACTTTACTACTTATAGCATATAGTAGCTGCTTTCCTACTTTATCCATATATATATATATATATGTGTGTTACTAAAAATTTGCCCAAGATCTTGGTTTCACTTCTCCAGTGAGTGTTTCCTTTATTTTATCTACCATGTATATATATATATATATATGTATGAGTAGTTCCAAATTATGGGTACTCGAGAGACATTTAGGTGGTACGCGAAAAGAAAACGGTAATGGCACTCATCCAGTTAAAAAAAAGGAACCAAATACTTTTTTAAAAGTTATTTTATAAAGTAGGTAAAGGTTTTTACTTATATTATCTTTTGTAATATTAATCATTGAAATATTCGATGAAAGATGGATTGCTATAGGCTTGCCCTTCTCCCACCCACGCCACACAAAATGTGTTGCGTCCCCTCGAACACACGTAACTCTCGTTAAATTAAATAGTGAAGCAAATTAATCTAAACTCCGGATATGAGATTGTATTTATTCTCTTTTGAGCCTAATTTTTCAAAACTTTGTAATTCAATACAGTCCCAAATAGCCAATTGATTTTTCATTGTTTTCAATCTTTGTGTCTATTTATTTTCCACAAAAATAAAATTTTAGAAACTGTTTAGTTAAAAAATAGAACATTTTATGTAACTCAATATGCTTTTCAGAAGTTTTCAGAATCTGTAATGAATGAAACAGATTGGGTGGGGAAGTGTTGCTGCAGAACTTGGGGTTGGAAGTACGCGAAAGGGAACCGAACCAGCTGTGAGCACGCGGATTAATACGGTTTGGAAATTTCTGACCTATATCTTTAATTGGCTCAAGTAGAGGGAAAAAATCATTGTTTCAGTTTGCTTAGGTACTGAATGTTCCAAACCATTATCCAAGTTACGGTAATCAAGATATAATCTCGAAGCGTTAAACCTTGTAGATACAGAGCTACGCATGAAGTTCCCAATAATTTAGAACAGAAATTCCATTCATTATCATTTAATCATTCACATCATACATTTCACCCATTGATTACTGATACAATAAAAACTGTTCGCAATTTAAAGTCAGACAACATCCAGTTGATTTTTGTGGATGCCTTCCCAAGTTGGTATCAAAGCAATGAGCAGCTAAACCTGAATTTGGTGGAATCTTTCCTACCATTTCAATATTGTGATACATTGAAATAAATAAAATCGTCTATTAATGATCCCTGGCAGGATCAATAAAATATGGAAATATCGAGCTAAATCGTGTGAAAACCATCATTTCTCATTAGATTTTTTTTTCATGTAGAAGACAGGATGGTTATTTTAGTATATTTACGATTTGGACTCACAAGACTTACACATAAATACCTCTTTCTGGGATAATTTCTCCCTATGTGTGATGATTGTGTTTGTATCCCTACTGTAATACACAACTTGGCCAAGTATTCTACAATTAATTCTGTTCACTTTGAACATTTTAAAAACTTATATAACATCTGTAATTGACTTGGTCGGAGAAAATCTCCAACCAAATATTTTTAACGTCTTACATGACATTGGTTTTACTTCATGCATATGATTATATAAAAATTATTTTTATTCTTTATCCCGCGGTTGAATTTTAAGTTTTATTTTATATAGAAAAATGATGGTATCATTACCATGTGTTTGGTACAATTTATCCCAAGAGGATTGAGTACCATAAGCTCATGCAACCAATCAATCACCTTTTATTCGTGATTTTAATATTTTTTCTTCCTAAGGAATATATTGAACAGAACGCAGCAGCACCTCCATGAGGTGGAAGAGGATCTCCAACGAAAAGAACAGTCATTGGCCATAGAAACGACATGCCTGGAACTTCACGAACGACCTTCGAAGTCCCCCTACCAGACAGATATCGCTTGGTTGGCTCCCATGAATACGACCATCACTTCGCAATACACCAATCAATCTATTAATCGCGGAACCAACCAAAGGATTGTGGATCGACACGTGACGGAATGCTTGCCACTGAACTGCCAGAACGACCCAGAGTACCAACTTGTGGACTAATCTTTACCAGATCTAAATGACAAAACCCTCACTGCCTCTATTTCGTCCGATACCAGTAAAAATTATTACTAGTAATTTTTTAGTGTTTTAATTGCATAAATGTAGTTGATTCAATATATTTCAATCGTCAAATAGAATAACGTTCTATAAAAGAATATCGTACAGAAATTATGTATTTAAAATTGTCAGATATATTGTAGAAAATTTATAATTTAGTATCAGAAATACATAATTATTTCGAAATCAAATGCTAAAAAAGGAAGTAGACACTTAGAATTTTGTTATAAGCGCACTTATACATAAAGACGCGTTGCTTCTTTTTAGAAATATTTTGTGTGTGTAATAAAGTATTTAATACAGATTTATATTTTCAATTTCTTAGTATGAGACATGCTTGTATATACTTTTGAAGCATTTGACTGCCTTGATGTGAAAAAGTGCTTGATGTAAAAAAATGTTTTTAAAATATGAATTTAAAGCGCAAATTCTGAAATGTGAAATAAAAACTATTCATTTAGAATAATAAAAATAACAGTACATGAATCATTATTTAGTAATCCATGAATTGTTTAAAGTGGTAATCACTGCAGATAATAATTCTTGAATGTAATAATGTGCATATTGTATAATAGTTAATCATGTAACTATGTCTAATATTATACACTCATCGTCAAAAAAAAAAAAAAAAAAACAGTTGCACCCAGGTACGTAAATGCAAATTAAAAATATTTTCGTCTCTATCAGGTTGGAGAATGATTAAAATGTCAGCCGCTTCGGCGCCAATGATGTCAGAAAACACATGATTACCGCGCTACTAAGGAACTTTTAAAAAGTTCTCCCAAAACGCGTATCGTCACTTGACCGAGATTCAAAATTATGAGGCCCGTTGCTAATAGCTTTTGTGTAGCTTCTGGGGTGACGTTAATAAAACCAACCAACCCAAAACGCGCAATTTTGATTCTGATCAGTGTGTTTTATTAAGTTATCGCTTTGAAGTTTTGAATGGCTTTGAGAAGGATCGAATCGTAGAACTGCGTGAAGGTGAATGGACATTCTATCGGATTGCGCGTCATATTGATCACGCTGATGTTACAGTTTAACGCTGTTGGAGAAATTTGGTACAAAGACGCTCACGACATGTAAGCTTAAGGCGAGCTACATGGGCTACAAATAGGTAAGACCGAAAAGGTTTCCGGCAAGTTCGGAGCACACCAACTGCCAGAATTCCGATTACTATACGAACACAGTGTATTCTCTGCATCCTTCTGTAAGTGCCAGTATCATTAGTAGACAGCAGTATACTTCCTGATTGCTTGTATGGAGACCATTGTGGAGATTGCTGCAGCTGACCCCGAATAATATCGTCATAGTCTGCAATGGAGCCATGAAAGAGCATGGAGCGTGAGGAATGGCAGAGGGTCATTATTAGCGATGAGGTTTTTGTCTTGGTGAAGAGGATAATCACACTTGCGTGAAGGCAACGTCGTCGACACCACGATGGACGATTTGTTGTCACTCATCACACATTAAGGTGTAATGGTATGGGATACGATTTCTCGTATAGTGCCTGATCATCTTTGGTTTCCATCAGAGCCCCTTTGACGGCCCCAAGTTATGTTAATGATGACCTTCGACCATCGGTCATTCCTTTGTGAACGCCCATCCTAATCCTCAATTTCAGGAAGACAACGTTCTTGTTCATATTCTCTGCAATCTCAAGAGCTTGCCTCGTAGCCATAGACACTATATTGTGGCCAACAGCAGCATTAGATCCGTCACCAATAGAAAATTTATGGCATTCTGTTAAGACTCCTCCACTACGACAAAATTTGCAAGATCTGAATGCCAAAGTTCAGTATGCATGGGATGTGTCAAGACATCGTTAAGAGCGTTTGCGACTTCGATCCATGACGTGTGGTAAAATGCATTAGAAATAATGACGACTCAACCTTGTATTGAGAATTTACCTTATAAATTTTGTCATACACACGCTCATTTTCAAATTTTTTTTTGTTAGTGAACACTAACTTACTGTAAAATATCATTTTAATATAACTATTCCTTCTGGGTGCAACTTTTTTTGACGATGAATGTTATATTTCAATTGTTCATGCTCTGTTCCTAATTATACTAATGAGAATTAAACTCGTGCATTATTATTGTTCTAAAATTACATAGTTATTCATAAATCATTGATAGTAATTATTGATATTATTACTATTATAATTTAAATTAAAACAATGGTTCACAATTCAGCACTCTAATCTTTAATCAAAGTATTAAAAGCAATTTTACGAAATTTTTGTAGTTCATTTGATCACAATTAATAAACCTTGAGTACGAAAAATACCACTAAAAACATTTTGTACAAGAAATTTAATAATAATAATTTCAGCGAAAAATTAATATTTTATTAGAGTTAGATATTGATATGCAAAAAAATAACTAAAATGTAGACCTTGAGTTTAAAATTATTTGATTTAACTGAATTTGAAGATCATTAAAACGACGCGGCGCGAAACGTGGAGTTTCCAGATCCTCAAGCTGAAGTCCATAACTGAAATATTGATTGAGGTGCCAATGCGAAGAGCGGATGTCAAGTTGAGGCTCCCCTTTATGCTGACGTACTCGCATTATACACAAAAATATTTTGTTTGGCGATAGTACTTCCGAGAGCAGAGGTAATTCCAGGGGGTGGATTACTCAGGGGCTTATTTTCTTTAAAAAAGTATGGGCTCTATTATCCCGCTGAATCCTAGTATCTTTCTCTTCTATTTGGTTTATTGTCTTTCATTAAAATGGATGACATGCCCCCGGGATGTCCTAGCGCTCTTTCTCTGCTTTCGACCCTCTTTCCTGCTAACTAATTTTTGTCCTTCTCCCTCCCTCAGTTTTTCCAACATCTAGATCACAGTTACACATGGTTTGGCGCAGCCTAGCTACATTGACTCTTGCACCTTTAACCCCACCGTCACATCATAGCCAAAATTGCTTCACCGAGAGTGAGTGAGTGAATGTAAAGTTTATTGGCGCAAGAGCCAGATACGGCCATGCTGCGCCAAACAAGATTAAACTGTGGTCTAGACGTGAAGTTGAAAAAAAGGTAAAAATGGTTAACAAGAAGGAGGGTCGAAAATAGAGAAGGATCGCTAGGGTATCCCGGGAGTGCGTCACCCGTGTTTACCAAAGACAGTAAACCCCATGGGAAAGAAAAAGATCACTAAGGTGCCTCGGGGTCATGGTGCCCGTACTTACCTGAAGAAGGCAAGTCCCTGAGGTCCCCTGATATAATCCCCAGGGGCAGGGTGCCCGGCTATACCCCCAGACCCTGGGTACCCATTTTAGTCGCCTTTTACGACATGCATGAGCTACAGTGAGACTATTCTGTCATCCCCGGTCACCACACGGGTCGCTTCACCGAGAACACTGAGTGCGAAGGAGTATTGATTTGATGCAGAAGTTCCAGGCTTTTTTTCTCTACACTTTCTCTAGTAACCAGCATTACTCAAAGAAGTTTTAGTTGAGATGAGAAAAATAGTTTAAAACATGGAAGGGGGGGGGGAAGCTCAGAAGTCTGAAAAAACAATTTTATTCTGCTATGTTCCCACTCTCTGCATGAGCAATTTTTGCTTAAAAAGCAAACTGTAACATTGGAACATCCTCCATATTCCCCTGATTAAGCATTCTGTGACGTTTCCCTTTCACCAGACATACAATCTTTGCTAAAAGGAAACCATTTCGAGTCATTGGAAGCTGTTTAGATTATTTTATTAACGTCTCATTTAGAAGCACTGCTCCAGTTGTTGGCGACGGACATCGTAATTTTGAACTTCTGTCCAGTGACATCTCCAAAAGTACTCGGGAACACTTGGGACCTCGACCAGATTTAACGGAACAACTGTGATTCGCTTACGATTTTAAGATGGTATCCATTTTCTGATCTTGAGTGAAACACAACTCCTGAAATTCATTGCATTTTCTTGTCATGGTAAATCGTTTCCGTTACAGAGGAGGTGCGTGATGGTGAAGTGTAATGGCGCAAGAGCCAGACAAGGCTATGCTGGGCCAAATAAGGTGCAACTGTTTTCGAGACATTTGTCAAAATGCATGAAAATAAAATTAGGGAGACATAAAGGTGGGTCGAAAACAGAGGATTGCTAGGATATTCCGAGGGTGCGTCATCCATGTTTACCAAAGACAATAAACCTCATAGGAAAGTAAAAGAATCTCTAGGCGAATACGAGGCTTATCTTCAGGTAAATACGAGATAAGCCTCCGAGGTCCGTTATAGAGTAGTGAGTGTGTGACGGTGGAATTTAATAGCGCAAGAGCCAGATGTGGATATACAACACCAAACAAGGTATAGCTATTGTTTTGATCAGGAAACTTATGAAACGTGGTACAATTCTCAGTGGCACTCAACAAAGTTATCAAATAAAGATAAATCGAATTATCTCTCCTCTCTGTGCCCCACTCATCTTCTCTCCTTTCTTTCGGTCAGTCAAGCCGATACTCGAGTATGATTTAATTCGAAAGAATTTAGTTTGATGCACGTCGTGAGCCACATGATACTTTAACATTATGACACGTTCTTTCTTTTATTCCGAAAAATTGTATTTCACTTGCTTAATTATAGTGACAATTCATATTTACATTTTTAATCAAATGGCAACTAAAAGAGCGTATGTTTGCGATTTCCAAGACTCTTGGACGAATGAATATGGATTCGTATAACAAAGCAATCGTGCTATATGAGTGTAAAAGATACATAATATATATATGTACAATTTAATTTTTTTTTAAGAAATAGTTATATTTTATGTTGTTCATTTTTATGTCAATAAATATCTTCAAATGATGCATAGATAATGTTTAATTAAATCTGTATTCTTGATCTCTATTCCCTAACTCTGCATAATTGCCGCGGTAATCGAATCGTTTTAATTATTTCCAATTGTGCTAGAGAGAATGACAGAACATTGTGATTTCTATTAATTCACAGGCCACTATCAAGGCTATTTCTTCAGTTATGCCCACTAAAAATAGTTCAGCTCTTGAATGCCAACTTTTGATAGACTCTATGATAAAATAATTCGAGATAAAAACCAACGTTTTTATATGGTGGCAAAGTTTATTAAAGAAAATTATTGAAATATTAGTTAAAACTGGTCGCAAATATCTAAATATTGCTTGTTAGGCAAGTAAGAACGGTTCCCAAAATTTCAGAGCTCTAGCTTGATGGAAAGTTGGTTTAATTAATGATAGAAAATTTGATGACACACTGATACACACACCAAGTGAAATACATAAAAATGTTAATTATATCTTCCGGTAAATTAAATGGTTGGAATGCAGTTTAGTCCAACCACCCTTGGCGACAAGAATTATTTGGCAGTATTTTGCCAAATGTAGCTACCCTGGTCCGTTTTACGGACTTAACGTTCAGACAAAAAAAAAATTCCCAAGTTTGGTGCCAATTTTTGAAATCGCGCCAAGTGGTTGGGCTAAACTGCATTATTATAGAAAATATTAGTTAAAACTTGTCGCAAATGTCTAAATATTGCATTGTTAGGCGAGTAAGAACGATTTCCAAAGTTTCAGAGCTCTAGCTTAATGGGAAATTGGTTAAATTAACGATCGAAAATTTGATGACACACACATACCAAGTGAAATACATGAAAATGTTTTAAAATGGACGCAATGTTGCCCTACAATGGGTACCAAGTCATTGTGGTTTCGCAGGTAACGAGTTTGCTGATTCGCTTGCTAAGGCCGGATCTAATCTTCCTCAACCAGATCTCCCTGCCAGTTACCATAGTATTAAAATAACTATTACAGCTAAGTTCAAAGCCAGATATCATGAAATTGCTATCAATTTAACCATTGGGAAGATCTGGATTCCTTGTTCGATAATCCCATACCATATGAATTGCCCAGACAGGTGGGTGTAGCTAACTTCAGGATAGTAACCGGATATGATTACCTTGGGAAGCACCTTCATAGATTTAGATTGGCGGACTCTCCGATTTGCCCACTCTGCCTGAATGGTTCTGACATGAGCAGTGATCACTTGAATTGCTGTCCTGTACTTATTGACGTAGTAGCAGTAAATGATGCAAAGCCTTTTAATCATTTTATCTGTGTACTGGGCTGCCCGTCATATACTAATGGTGGATATATCTAGGTCTGGCGTAGGTTAAAAATTTCTTTTTCTCCAACTGTTCGACCTCCTGAATCCTTTTGGTCGATTAATTTGGCACATCGTAGCTGCAAGGTAGCCGATCCCCGAGGGAGTTAATTGGTTGCCTAGAAGGGTTGAAAATAGAGAGATCTTTAGGGTATCCTGGGGGCGTGTCACCTGTGTTTAAAAAAGACCATCAGGGTATTTCGGAGTCATGGTGCCTGTTGTTGACTAAAGAAGGCAGTCTCCTCAGGGTTATAGAGGAGGAATAGATCAAAGGCTAGCTTTATCATGAAGTTTAAATTTTTGAAATATTTATGATAAAAATTCAGATTTAATCTTGGTATTCGGAAAATATCAAGAATTCTAACGAATCAAAATGGAGCGAATTATCGAAGTATTTAGAAGCGACTTCTTTTGTCGGTTCATTCTGATGAAGATTTTTTTTTTTTATAAAAGCATTTAAAATTTTATTAGTATAACTGCCCCAAAGCATGAGTGAATTTTTATAGTATGTCTATTATAGATGTTGGATACTTATAAAAATTTTTAAACTTACGTTTGATATAATTTTGTTCTTCATACGAAAATTACGTTAATCTTCATACAATTTATTTGGAATTTCAGAGTGCTAAACAACATCAGAAATGTTCATTAATTTAAAAAAATCTGAATTTTATATTATGTCATTCATAGATATGCTCTTTTATATATATATTCCCTCTCAAATCTTTTTGATTAAAAAGAGATTCATATTTATCTAAGCTTTCAATAAAATTACATTTCTCAAATCTTAATTTCAGCATAAAGTACGTTTCTATTGCAAACATGAATTTGATATGTGAAATATAAATGAAATTCATACCATTTCTCAAATTCTTAATGAATTTACTGAAAATTAAGACACAGAAATAACCTAAATTAGCCACCTAGATATATCCTTCCAAAAAGTTTGACCAATGAGCAAAATGAAATAAGTATTTATTTTGTTAATTAAAAGTTTTATTCTATGATGAAATGTAAAGATTTTATGCAGTGCCTCGAAATATTATAAAAGAAATATAGCTGGAGTAGTGCAAGTTTTCCCTAATAGTTGTATGTAAAAATATTTCTAAATGAAAATCATTTTCTTGCATACCTTTAGTTCATATACAAAATTTATTCAATGATATTAAATAATTGCGATACAATATTTTCTTTAAATTGATTTCTTTTATTAATTCATAATTCACTTTTAATATATACTAGGAAGGTGGATATTAGTATGGAAAGTACGAAACAATATATTACAAAAAGGATGGTAAATATTAAAGGAAGTATGAAACAATTTTATTGAATGAAAATTTTTCTTTTACTATTCAAATTTTTCACTAGTTATTTAGACACTTTGAGGTGATAAAAACATAACACTTCTCAAATAATCAATGAAATATTTACATGCATGTATACAGATTATTTATATTACCTATGCACTACGGCAAATAATATAATTTAATTGTTACATAAAGGTATTCTCATATAAAATCTGGTATTACATATTAAAAAATATTAGCAAGTAAAGATTAATTTACTGTGAAAACATTCTAATTATGGCACAAAAGAAGAGACAAGGAAATTGTTAGATTATGTATATCTTTAGAATACATTTCTGAAAATTTGCTATATTGAAATTGGCAAGCTAATTATCCAAATCTAAGAAAGAGCATTCCCTAAAAAAGGGAAAATAATTAGTTATTAGGGATATTTGAACTGCTAACATCCTCAATGCTCACCAAGTAACATAAAGCATTATTTTGTTTTTACTGTCCAAGGACGGTTCAGTTCATTAACAAAAAGGTAGCAAGCAACACAGTCAAAAGTACAATCTTATAGAACAATTTCTTACAAAAACTACCTCTTTCCTAATGGTTAACAAACAAAAGATTCATTTTTTTGAAAATAATTTATTTGAACTAATTTGAGAAATATCACAATTGTTTCAAGAAAAACATCAATTATACATGTGGATAAATATAACTGATTTGAAAATCTTAAGATATCTTTTTATTACCATATTCTTAATTCAATTTGATCATTTGCAAGAGCTAAAATTTAGCTTTACATTGATATACATTTACAAGTTTTAGAACGTAAAATCTTTTGTAAGATTAAAATTTAGTTTGATTTTTTTAGAAAAGAATAATAAACTTTTGATACATAAGAATTTTTTAATTATAACAAGAGATAAAATACATTAAATATTCAACAAGTAACATGCATATAAATAAGATTAACGCAGGTTGATTTTTGACAATGCTCAGTTAAACTAGACTAGAAGGCACATTAATAAAAATATAACAAAAGCTCATCAATTACTTTTTGTTTGCTTCCATAGAATCACATTTAAGAAAATAAAATATGTAAAAAGTTTAAAACAATATATTATATGCATGATTTACATTATTCTTTTTTTTGAAATAATGTGACTTTTTCTTCAACCTGACTTGGCACAATAAATTTTATGAGAACTTTGTGTACAAAAAACTAAAACAATTTTTTTGGAATAAATAACATTCCATTAAAATAATTTACAAAAATTACACAATTTGATTAACTTCAAATCTAATTCAGACAAAATCTCTTATTAATATACAGTAGAGTCTCATTAAGTTAAATCTCTTCAACTCTGATCGCTGGATTGGTCTGCATGTCTTTTTTTTTTTCCAATCAAACTTTGAAATGTTAGAAGCAACCTGCAGATTTCAACAATATGATTTATTTGTTTCATCCATGAATTTTGAAAAAATAATTTTTAAAACTTAAATCTTGTAACAGCTATGAATGTATGAAAGGAAAGTGGGAGGGATGGTTGACTCTCTCTCTCTTTACAAATATTCTGGGTTAAGTCCACAAAATCTCTCAGTATCAGTGACGAATGACATATGGAGATACATGGTCAAAATGGAAAATGCAATACAACTGTAAGAGTACTCTATATTTTATAAAGTAAATGACTCTTATCTTCATATTTGATTTATTCCATACAAAGATGATTTTCTGTGTGTTTTATTTCATTTCCCCCCATTGTCTGGGTAACCCAGATTTTCCATACACAGGACCAGTGCTGGTCCCACTTAACAAGGTTTTACTGAATTCCTTTCACATATCATATGCCTTGAGAATTTATAAAACAAAATTTCTATGAATGTACCGCATCAGTGGGATTTAAACTTAACAGCAATATTACTTATTTCTTGAGCTGCATACAGATGAGAATGCAGATGCAGTGAACAAGAACAAATACACACTGGATATTTAATTCATTGTTACTCAACTCTAGTACAGTGACTTACAAACAATCACAAAATTGGCATATAATTTTTTTAAAACTTTTAATATAATCTATATGCCTCCATCAATTTCCCCCCTCCAACTCTTCGCAAGTGCATTCAGATTTGATAGAATATTTACATTACTCAAAGCTCTGAATAAAAATTCTATTTTACATAAACAATCTATATTGCATACTATTTCAGGGAAAACTTGTAAAATGGTACAAAATGTTTCAGAGATAGTTTTGCACTTTATAATTGTGCACATACAATGTTTTATACTATAAAATGTTCAAGAAGCCCTGCAGGTGTTAGAGTGAAAATAATACTAATAAACATGTGACTAGAGTAGCTCGTCACAACTTTGTTTTAATTATCATTGAATAATAATTATTTTTCTTTAATGTTGTGCACAAGAATATTCAATTAAATTAATGTTCAATATTCAAATACATTTTTGTAGTTGCTATAACGATGAAATATAATTTTTCAGATACTTACATTATCTGCAAAGTTTCAGAATGTACGTAAGCACATTAAACACATGTTTTAATTCCATAAATTTTTTATCTAAAGTGAATTATCTTTGGTTATCCCAGTAATAACTATACTGAGGCTCAATAATTCGTCATAACCCTTTTACCGAAACATCCTGAATTTAATTGAGCTTTCTGTACAATACTTGTTATATCCTTTTATGAACAAAAAAAAAACCTACTTGTCTTCATCAATTAAAATATATATATTTTTAAAACACCAACATTTTACTATTGCATTTTCAACATTTATATTCAGTACTTGCGTATTATTGCAACATATGGACACAGTTTGATAACTTTCTAATGTTCAGCATTTTCAACTCTGCAAAGCAGAATTTAATCCTAGTTAATTCCTTACAAACAGCTGAGGTAAAATACAGGAAATTATTTTCGAGTCAATTTAATTTCTAACACTAATATGAAGAGGAAGATAGATTTAAATATTGCATATCCCAAACACCGGTTTCTTGAAACACTGACAGATGAAGATTTACATTTCTGAGGCAACATTATGACATCTCAAAGTAATTGTATCATTTTCTTTCTAAAATTGAAAGCAAATCACATGCCCTATTTTTAGAAATTCAGATCAAGGCAGGAAAATCTTAAGAAATTGCAGAAATAAAATTGTGTTGTTTTCTGAAAAAAATTGTTTATTGCCTTAAAGGGGATAATGGACTATAGTAATTTGGTACATTCTCTTTAATTTTAGCAACTTCCAGCAACATAGTTGCAATAGTACACAAGTACTTTATATTCTTATCCAATAAAATACATCTCCAAAGAATGCAATAACATTTCTTGTACAGCCTTTTTCAATCATACAAATAAATAAATATAAAACAGCTGCAAAATTATTCAAAGGACAATGTCATGACAAAAATCAAAACATCACAGTACTTTAATATGGTAGTAATATTGAGTAAATGAAAAGAAACACAAAAGTCCAAGAAGTAAGAGGTAGTTGAGGAGATAATCTAACTAAAATATTGTTATCCAGTATTGCAACAATGTTAAATTATTTTATTGAATTTAAAAGTCTAGGCTGTATTTAATGTTAATCTTGTCTTTCATGACCTTTAATTCCTTTTGTCCACTTTTACAATGAACTATCAATACAAAAATAAAGAAACACAAATATTGAAAGATTTTGAAATATTGTTTTGAAATGGGTAAGTATATAATTCATTGTATTATGAATGTGTTCAGCACCTCTCCTTAAAATATGGAAAACACAATAAATAGCTACATTAATAAGATAATGCATAATATATGCTATATGGTTCATTCTAGGTCTAAAACTGAATAGGTTGTAAAAACTGTGGGAAAAAGCATTTTATTCACAAAAGAGCATTACTCTTTTGTCAATTAAATGTAAAACTTAAAGGGGAAGAATTAGTTTCATTTATATTACAGCAATTTTACATGTAGAAGTATACTATATCTGCTTGTAAACAATGAAAAATATTTACATCTAAGTCATTCTATAATTAATGGCAAACCAAAAATAAAACCATTGTGCAAAAACTGTCTGTAACATATACTGGTACTTTGAAATAAATATTTTAAAAATACATAAAAAAGTCCTCAAAGAAAATCGATGACATTAATAAAATATATAAATTATTATATTTGTATCTCAATTTCATAAATACTGAAATCAACTAAAAACAGATTAATAACATTCCATAATAAAACAATTAGTATATGACTATTCAAGCTTTTGAAAGGGAGACATCTTCCATATACCATTAAAATAACAAGGTGGAATAATTCCACTATCATCTCCAGGACACAGGATAACTTCATTGTCAGACTCATAAAACTTATAACCATCTTTCATAGCTTTATGGGTATCAACACCAATAACAACTTGAACATTGTGGCGCATTTTATTGTCAACAGTACCTTCAGTAGGTAATTTTGAAGCAAAATGTATATGATTTCGACTCATTCGTTTTAAACCTTGTTCCCGAATATGCTTTAACTTTGAAAAATAAGTTCCATGATAAACGATACATGGGGCAGTTTCTTCTGAGAGCAATGTTAATAAAGATTCATCATCGACTTTAAGAGAATGTCCTTGATTAGCTCTTATCTGCAAACAATTTCCAATCTCACTATAATGCAAAGTAAATCTTTTCTTATCATTTTGTTCAACAACTCTTTTAATGTCTTCCAAAGTGATACTTTTGCAAGCTTTCAAATTCAGTATGGCTTGAACATCAACAAAACCAGCCTTATCTAATCTTAAGCCCTCAGACTCAGCACCATGTCTCAACAACCATGACAATAATTTGGACAATCTGATATCTTTGCGCTCCATGAAAGACTTATGAGACAAATATATAATGGTTTTAAAAAATATATTACTCGATCTTCGGAACTTCAGGAAATGAAAAGCATTAAAAAAAAACCCTTACAGTTTAGCAATACATGTGCATATTTTTCTCCTTATGCGATATGGAACAACTTCAGATTTAATTTTGAATGAATTCTTTACTTAAAATTATTGGTTAAAGTGCAGAAGGTATTATCGTCCTGATATAATTCTCACTATAATGATAATAACTTATTTGCTGAACAAAGTATGTTGTGCTGAACTATCTATTTCTTCCCAACATACATCACACAACGTGCATTTAAAAATTTTCAAGATAAATAAATTTAGCTGAAAAACAGCCAGGTTTCAGTTTACTTCCTTTTTCAATAAAATATCAGATATCTATGAAAAATAGTAAATGGCCAATATATTTTGAATGGAAAATCCTGTTGAACGTGAATTTATTTTTCTCGAAAATTTTAGCCAGATTTTCTGTTTTTAAGTATGTTAAATTCAATTATAATTTAAAAATGCTGTTCCAAGATTTTACAAATGTAGAGTTTGTTATCTGGCATCTTATTGTATCCTAGCAACCAACCAACATCCAAATTTTGTTTTTACACAAAGCGGAAATTTACAGCGAACGAAAGTAACGACAAATAAAATCAGCTTCAAGTGTTCACCGTCAGTATAGTTTAATGAATTTTTTACAAATGAAATGGATCCGAAAGAGAAAGAATTAAGTCTAGTTGGAGTTCAATCTTTGCCTCTTTGTGCAGAAAGAAAATCGGATCTTTCATCTTCTGTACAAACTTTTCACATTAAAATACTAAATGTTGATGGATTATCACAGGTAACCCAAAAAAATTTTGTTCTCTTATTTTCATTGGATAAAATATCATTGTCGAAAATGTAATTAAATAATTTCTATTTTCAATGCATAATTGAATAGCTAAGGAATATTGTTGTACTCATCTAACACAAATTGAATAGGACTAAACGAACTACTCGCATATTCATTATTTTGTTACCAAATTTGTTATTCATGTTCAGAAATTATTTAAAATAATTGATTAATTTATTAAATAAAAGTCGAATAATGATTTGAGAATTAGTTGAAAACTAGTATATAAGGCTTATATATTCATATATCTGTGTACAATTTTGAAAACCATGAATAAAATTTATTCATAATAATAATCACTAATTAATAAGTTTTAAGCAAAGTTGTTTCTGTTTTGAATTTTTGCTGTCAAAATTTATTTTAATTAATTTAGCATTCTTCAAAAAACATTTTATGAATATTAAAAAAAAGAAAACTTGAATGATAACTAGATTTTAGCTGAACTTTACGGAAACTTTTTATTCATTGAATTCTTAAAGTTCAAAACATCAGAATTTGGCTCATAATGCAATGTTAAGAGATAATATTAGTCTTTTGGCAGCTAAGGACATAAAGCTCAAAATGTTTCTATTGCTAAATGCAGAACAGAACTATGCTCTGGCATCTGTTTTGTAGTCTTACATTTTCCTTAAACTACAGAGTATTTAATTTTGTAAAATAATTAATATTTATATTGCTATTTCTTGAAATATGTTGCTATTGTCATTAACTCAAAAATAATTATGTTATATATTTAGCATTAATATATTTGTTTCTCAAAGGCATTAGCTCCAGAGAATTACCATATTCAAGTCATTTTATTTGACCAGAAGTATGGAAACTTTGTTGGTAATTGTTGGACTGGAAATCCGATTAAAAATCAGTCATCTCAAATCACTTTTAATCAGGTATAAAATTATTTTTTAAACTATTTTTAACCATGTTAATAAAATTACCTGCACTGAAAAACAACTTTATATATATATATATATATATATATATATATATATATATATATATAT
>BMAW01010367.1:100039-159805 GCA_019974015.1 Nephila pilipes
TCTGATGAGACATTTTGATCACTCTTAGTGGCAGCTTTATTAATTTCATTAAGGGACTATTGCATGGATATAGTTTATATGTATGACTCTGATGAGACATTTTGATCACTCTAAGTGGCAGCTTTATTAATTTCATTAAAGGACTATTGCATGGATATTTAAATTCCTTAATTATATTTATTGTGTTTTATATTTATCTTATGCGTACATTAACTGTTCATTAATAAAGCTATTTTTATGCTATTCCTCAAAAATACATCGATTTATTGTATTATGTAATGTGCTTCAAATATATTTATTGATATACATAAATTTTTAAAGTAAAATTTTTGAATTTAATTGGAAATTTTGACATTCAGCATTTGCAACTGATTCTGAAAATTTAAAAATTCAAAATAACAGGAAAATATTGAAGGTTATGTATGTTTAAAAATGTTACAATTTTGATTATTATCATTTTTTTAAAGTTTGGTTAGGAATAAGGTTTTCGCAGTTTTTTGGTTAGCTTTTTTTGTTGGCCTTTCTTTGCATTTCTTATATTTATATATATTAAAATTCATTTACTATCTTATTCTGTACAAAATTACATATGGAAATTTCTAAAATGAAAACTCCAACTTTTCACTGTTTTTTGATTGAAAGTTTTTGAAAAAAATATTCTTAAAAATAGTTTTTAAATTTTACTTTACTTATTATTGGAAATGAAATATACTTCATAGTGTGTGAAGTTACAAGTATGTGTTCTTTACTTCTAGAGTTCCTTTAGTGTTGGGAAGTCCTCTTTCATTAATCATTAATAAAAAAATTGGTAAGAAATGAATCTTTTTTTTTTTTTTTAAATATTTATGGATATTTCAAAGTAAATATTTAAATCATATTTTTCTAATTTGTTGAATTATTTGAATAGTTAAAAAGAAAAAGAAGAAGAAAAAGAAACCAGAACCAATGGTTAAATCTACTGGAATGGAAATATCTTTATCCCAAGCTTCTTATCCAGCTTTACTGCAAATTTCTCATCTGTTTCATGAAAATATTCTCATAGATGCCTCTTTTGAAATACCGGGATTAATGCCTATTTCATCTAAGACTCTAATTGGTAAAAATGTACTTTATATTTGAGTCTGATAATTTGTTAACTTTTAAAACAAATGTTTTATAATTCTTCTATTTTTAAAAGGTTTGAGTTCTAATGATATCATTTTGTTGAAGTACAATATGATAATTTATATATTTTTAATGTTCAGTTTATTGTAATATCTTTTTATTCCTCAGATTCTTCATATTCTTTGAAACCACGCTTACAAAAATGTATCACTTTTGTATTGGAAAGACTATGCATTAGAATGCATTCTTCTCATGAAGAAGTTGAAAATGAAATCATTGAAAAATTTTGTAGGAATCAAGAAACCGTATCTAATTATAATGAAGCAGAGACCAAAACTTCCCGATTTTTGTCGTCTAAGGCCAATGTAGTTCAAAGAAGACTGCAGGTAACTGTTGAGAGAGGACAGTACTTTTCTAAATTTATATGCATATAAATATGCATTGTTAAAGAAATTTTGGTACTTTGCCATTTCTCTGGTGCAAATCTCGCCAAGGAGACTATTGACGGCAACACACAGTAAGCACATATTCCGTTTGGGATCAGTTGTATCATTTATGGCAACTTTATCGCTTGCGCCAGCTAAATGGAAAAGTACTGAAATTTTTTGGTTTATATGTAATGATTTCTCTTAAAACCTAATTAATTTCCTAATTTGTCCTATATTTTAACTACCATGATATAGTAATATGTTCATTAATATATTGTGATCCCATTCCTTTTAATTCATACCTACTCAGATCAATTTATAAATTGTTTTTGTATTTATTGTAGTTGAGTTTTAAAAAAGCCAGTGTATGAAGTATATTTAGATTCTACAAAACTTTATATTATGATTTATAACATCAAAATAAAAATCCATGTGATTTTCAAAAAAATGTTTAGATCATTTTCACTTTCTGAGCTGATAGGGATATTCCCTACCAACTGCTCTGACTTCTTATAAATTACTTAAAGATACTTACACCTATTATCATGTGATTTGCTTAATCCTTAATTTAACTTCTCTGGAGAAAAAAACTGGGAAAATTTCCTGGCACTTCTAATCTAATTATCAAATTGAGTGGATGCGTGTTGCATGTACTGCTATTGTATCTCCCTCATTCTCTTGTGATGGAGCTCCGTGATTCATTACTCCTCTATTAAAAAGTTTCCTTATTGTGCCATGATGTAAGTACACCAAATGTTTAAATTCTATATTTCCAAATTAGTATTATATATATATATATATACACACACACATATCTTTTTTCAAATTGTTTAAAAATGTTTTATGCAATTTTTTTATGATTTTTACTCAATTATGTAGATTTGATTTATGAATTGTACTACAATTTAGATATTTGTGTCACTTATTTTAGGTTAAACGAAGAAATTTTCTGTATAATTTTCTTTTTTACTATGTTTCAAAATATTGGTAGCAATAAAAACTGCCTTCTTACTAGTGATGAATGTATAGTCTTTTTAAATTCTAGAACTTTTTTTTTTGTCTGTTAAGAATAAAAGAAATTTTAATAGGGAGATTCACATCATAAAGCTAATTTCAAAAAAGAGTTGAAACTTATTCATGAGTATCAAAAGATTTTTCAAAACATTGTTCTCTTCAAAAATTATTTTATTCATCTTAAATGTATCTTTTCATTTTATTTGAATCAAATTGCAATTTTTCAAACTGTTATATTTTTCATGTCATTAAAATTTTTCATCAAGATATTTTACAGGAGTTAAAATATTTTTATGCCCTTTTTTTCCACTTATCTTTCTGATAAGTAAGTTTGAAAAATTAATTATTGAGTAAAAGCCTCTTGTTAGAAAGAATTGGGATTGTAAATTCAAATAATTGTTCATATTTATCTGAAAAGTTATTAATTTTACCTTGTACTTTTATTAATGAAAAAAATTACTTTGATTTTTCATTTAGATTTGTTTTCATCCTTTATATAAAGTATTTTAAAAACTACTCATGTAAATATTGAGATTTTTTTAAATTCAAATGATTGAAACATATTTTATTATTAAAATATCAGTGTAATTTTTATTTATTAAGTGTGTCACTTTTACTGCATAGATCAACAAATTTCAATTTAAAAAAATTCAGCCAGAAAAAAAAATCTTTCTTAAAATTCTTGTGAAATTAGGATAAGAATATTTTATTTTTCTTTTAAAAATTCTGTTTTTCAAAAAATATTCTTTGAAATAAGAATTTAAAAAAGATGGCTTCAAAATCCAAAGAAATTAGAATATGCTTCAATTTTTCACAATGCTGTTTTTATTTTTGTTTACATATTTTAATTAATTTTTTTCTTTGTTCTGTAATAAATTTCATTTTTATTATAATAAACCCAAACTGAGTAGTTTTGTGGATATGTTATACAATTATATAAATACAAAAAGTATTATAATTATTTTATTATAGCAATTATGTATTAATAATAGTTCTTTAAAGTAATTTTACTTGAATATGAATTTCATTAGATGGCTTGAAGTGTTTGTTGACCATTTGGAAAAAATTATTTCCATTTTCAATTGTGTACTTTTTTTTTATCACATGTAGTGTATGCATTTCTATTGTTTATAGAGTATTTATTTATAGAGTATACATATAGAGTATGTATTCTATGATGTGCTGTTATAAATCTGATTATATTATTCAATTAAATATATTCATAATAAAATTTGCTGAGTTCTGTAGGAAGTAGTTCTTCCTTGAAACTGATTTTGCATGAAGTGATATTTTGACTATAAAACTGTTATCAATTTCTGAATAAAAAGTAAAGTAATTAAAATTTGAGAAACATAATAACATTAGTACTAGTATTGATTTTAAGAATTATATTAAAGTTGAGAATAAAGAAAGCAGCTTACTATTTTTTTATAGTTGCAGTGAATAATGTATTTATTTTCCTGCAGAAAAAAAGTTATCAGGAGTTGTAATCTTTTTTTTTTTTTTTTATATTGCAGGTCTCTATATATAATGGGTATTGTTTCATTCAAGATCCTGATATTTATCATTTGCACATTGAACCACCTGTCACACCTACTCTTAGTAAAAATCTTAGAAGAGCTTCCAGCATGGGAACTTTAAGGTATTTTATGCTTAAATTTAAAATTAGTTACATTTGTTCTTTCCATAAAATTTTCGAAAATCATATTTGATGCATAATTTTCATTTGAATGAACTGTAAAAAAGTACATTGAATAATAATTAAAAAAAAATTAGGAAACATAATTATCATCATTATTATTAACATTTTTAAAATTAAAAAAAAGTTGAAGTATGTAGTATATTGTTTGCATTAATAATTTAAATAATTCATTAATGATTATCTTGTCCATTCAAATTTCTTTTTATGGGTGCTTTGAATTTTAAAGTATATCTTTCATAAATAAATAAAATTTTGAATTTTAAACTATTTCATTTGGTATTAGAATATATCCTTCCCTAATAATTGATTTCATAAGATTCCAACTATTTATGTATGTTCATTCAAGTCTCATGTGTTTTAATGAACAAGTATAAGATGCTCCTCATACACAACAATATTTTGGTGTGTAAGTTATTTTGACTGTGTAGTTGACCTAATTAAATGTAAATGTGAGATATATGCTGAAGATTCAATTGTTTTTTACACATGATTGCATACATACACTATAAAAATATTTCAGCATAATTACTATTTGCAATTTTTTAATAGTGCTTTCTAATTAAATGTGTGTATTTCAGAAATTTAAGTTTTATTGGATATTTTAAATTATTTCATTTTTAAAAATTGTTTTAGAATTAATTTCTAATTGGAGTTATTTCAAAATTAAATACTATCTCTTCAATCAAGACATTTTAAAGAAATAAGATTTTAAGTTTGATCATGTAAATAGTAATATACTTTTATGTTATGTGACGGACTGATTATGAGTTTAATTAACTTATTTTGTAGTTCTAGAATCTTACTAATTTAACTAAATTGTACTTTGTATATGTTGATAGAAAGTTATTTTACTTAGTATATATATTTCAATTCCTTATTTTCTTATAATTTTTGTGTAATATTTTTCATTTAACTTTAGTTTGTATAAAAATGTTTTATGTTTGCTTTTCAGTGAATCTAAAGAAGAAAGCCTTGTTTTGAGAAGTGACATAAAACTTTCTAAAATACCTGATGATCCTAAAATTGTTATACTTTTTCTATTGGAATATGTGATTTCCTTGCCAAGTACAAAGGAAGAAGTTTGTATATATTCTTTTGTTTTTATATGATACATGAAATTCTTATTTCGAATTTTAAAATGCTGTGGAACAAATACATTAAACATAATGTTCAGAAATTAAAATAACAAGCAATTTGCTACATAATGTTTCATTTATTTTTTCCCTTTTTCTTGTATTTTTTATATATATAGTTAAATATATGATTCATTCATTTTCTATAAGCAGTGGAGTTTGTTATTTAAAAATAAGTACCTTAGTTGATAATTTTTGTATTAAATTAATGATTGGAAAAAAAGTTATTATGGAACAAAAACGTATTTAATTTTTTTTCACTCAGTAAATTAAAAAGAAATCTAAATTAAAATTAATCTGATTTCTTTCTATGACTGTAGGCAAACACTTTGAAACTACCTTTATATTTGCATATTTTTAAATACATTAAATATTAATGTATCTGTAATGCATTTTTGTTTTTCTGAATATCTAGTATAATTTTAGTAACATTTTATTGAATTTTAAGTAAAAATACGCTTTTATCAGGATTTTTATTTTGATGTATAGGTCCTGATATAAAGTTTTGTTGAGTCTAAATATACTTCATTCCCTGTCTTGATTTTTTTTTTTACTGAACTATAATTATTACAAAAATAATTTATATTCTGATTTGTTTATGTATGAGATTTTTGTATGATTTTTACATTTTATCAGATTTTATTAAGGGAAGAACTTCTTAATTAAAACTTTCTGCTATTTATAGAAACAACATATGCCTTCATCCCTGAGTAAAACCCCAACAAGTAGTGTTGCTGTTGTGTGGGGTTTCTGTCACCTAGCTACTTTAAAAGAAAACCCAACTCAAAATATTTCTTTAACTTGTGATCCATCTTTATCTCCACATAAAATGTTGTTCTTGAAAACTGAACAAGAGTTTGAAATGACATTTTCTACATTTTCTCTTTTAAAGCAGGTAATGGATTGGTATTTTTTTTTTCTGTTGTATTTTGCTTTTAGTTTAAGAAATTTTGATCATGAAAATAAAGTGTGCACAAGAGAATTTTAAACTAGTTTAATTAAACTATTTGGAAAATATTCTAAGCATATCTTAATATAAGTTTGTTTAAACTCATCTGTTTAATATGTATGAAGACCGATCTATATTTTTAATTTTTTCTTGATAAATATGTTATTTGGTTCTAGCCATTATCTCTAAGGAAAATTATATATTTTAAAAAATTTTCCTAAGTAGCAAAGAAATTAATTTAATACTTATTATTTCAATGTCTGAAATGTATATCAAAAAGTCTTTTATAAGTATGTGGATTAATTTTAGGAGATTCATAAGTATATGCTTCGATATAAAAATTATAATTTTTATACATAAAATATGTGTAATTTGTTATATTTTACTAATACTGATTTTCTCTTTAAAAAAAGTAAGATATATTTGGTTATTTAGAAGGATTTTTGTGAAATTTCAATGCTTTTGATTTTTTTTTATCATATTCTTTTTTGAAAGTATAAATGTATTAATATTTCTGAAGAAATTAATGTGATTCCAAATTCAATTTTAAACATTTTATTTTATTTATTTACATCTGTTTTGTATTATGCATTTGCAGAATAAAATTCCATTTGCCTCCTATTTATCTGATGATCAGGCACCGATGGTCAATGACTCACATCAGTATGAAACACATCCAAAAATATCTTATTTTCAACCTGTATTAGGTCATTCAACTCCAAAACATAAATCTGTGGCTGACATCCCTATGTATGTATAATTTTCTCTAAAAGTGTGCTCCAATTTAAAATTTTTATTACTTTAATCTATTGTATACCTGATGTATTTAATTGGTTGTAAGATTCTTGAAACTTTTTTATGAGGTTTTTATTTAAAATTTATGTTAAAAAATATAAATTCCACCTTTGATTGCTGATTAATTATTCATTTATTAAACTCTTTAAATTGTAAGGAAGTTTTAGAATATAATGATATTTTGAAGTTTGAAATAAAAAAGTAAAAGTTTACCATAATTATGGAAACATATGGTTTACTGAATACATTGATAATATCATATTAAAATAGATAGGAATTTCAGGAAAATCTATTTTGTCCTATGCATGCAATATATATATATATATATTGAAAAGTAAAATTCAAATAAACAAAAATGCACTAAACAATATAAAAAGACATTAAAGATTCAAACTTAAATTTAATTAGTTGTAGTATAAATGTTGAAATAACAAAAATATAACTCCACAATGAAAATAATCTAAAATTAAAGATTATTTGATACTAAAGATTTAAGTAATGATAAATATATCAGTAGAAAAAAATTAATTATGAAAATACACGAACACAAAAGACAGTAAGATAAAAAGAGAAATTTTTTTTTAAAAAAATGAAAATCTTTTTAAAATAAACAAAATAGAAATGAAGCAATTTAATATTGCAACTGACTTGAAACATGCTCGTACTCAAAGTATTCTTTCAGATATATCCAAAAACCAGTCATTGTTACTGATCTTTCATATCTGATTTATACAAATGAATTAAGCTTTCGAAACAAAAATCTGTCAATTTCTATAATAAATAGCTTATTTAATGAATTACTAGAACATATAGATTCTGAGTTTTTTTTTTTTATTATAGCTGCAGATGCATGCAAAAATCTACACATTACTTCTGTTCCTGACGTTATTTGAAATACATCTTTTGCGTACAAAATAAAACTGATTAACTCATACTGATCTTCACTGCTGAGGCTCTGGCAATTTGCTAAGCTTTGAATGAACTAACAGAAACTCATTATAATCTGCTCATTTTATAGTTATTCAGTTTATCCATGTGACAATTTTTTTTTATCAAGTCTCCTAAAGTGATTCATAGACTGGCCAATAAGATTCTCATATATTCACAATATGAATTGCAGTTGGTATTTCTTTGGATTCTGGGTCCTCATTAATATTTTGGAATCAGCAAGCAGATAAAATCACAAGAATGGCTTGGGAATTTAATGTAAATATTGACTGGGTAGCATCAGAAGACATCCATGCGTACAATTATCAAAACAGACTAGAAAAAACTAATGGAAACTTCTACTGCAGTAAATACTTTGCAATTTCGAGTAACATACCGACCATTGGTATAATTTCTAATTAGACAATAAATAGAACTGAGGTGATTCTGGGAATCTAATATTTCAGCAAAATGATAATAACCTCTGGTGTTCTAAACAAATTCAATTTTCAGGATAATGCAACTTGTTCTATTTGTAATAAAATAAATTATCTACATACTCATTAATGATTTATTTCAAGTGTACAAAAATGCTTGAAAAAGCATGGAAAATGAGTCAAAAATATGCTAAGCTAAACACCAACTTCTGTTTGCTTGTGGAGTAAAATTTGTAAATGTTACTAAAATACAAAAACTAAGCTCTAAAAACAATATATATTTATATAATGCAAAATGTACATGTGCATTAGAGATTACAATTTTCTTTTGGTGAGCAAAAATATTTTTTCTTTTGACTTTATTTTAAATTAATTGGTTTTAATTATCTATGCACAGGACTGTTCAACAAAATGAAGTTGATTTTTCTCAACAAATCATTGCAAATCCAGGAAGTAGCAAGTATGATAATGTAAGTTTTTATAAAAAGTTCTGTACTATAAATATTTATAAAAAAAACTTTTTTAAATTTTTTTTCTCTGAGTTTGATAATTATGACATTTTTACCACTTTTATGGGTTTTTTCATCATTACTTTAGAACATGGCTTTGCAAGAAGTTACTTTAGTTTCATCATCATTACCTCTGGTTCCTCCATTATTGCATTCATTTCCTTTGTAAGTTTGTAAAATTCATTTCTGCATATTTTAAAAGTAAAATATTTAGTGATGATTAATTTCTATTTAATACAATTATTTATTTCTTATGTCAAGGGAAAAAAACCCAATTTTTTTGTTCAATTTTATTGAATTTGATTATTGAACCAAAATTTCATATATGAGCAATTTGTATGTGATTTGAAAAAGGAAATACCAAAAAGTATTACATGTTTTGTAATTATGACAAAATAAAAGAAGATTGTATTTGAATTGCTGAAATGAACTATGCATTTTTTTTTTTTGGTACATGTAAGCTGATGTTTCTAATGTGAAAGTATAACCTCATTTATCACATAGTTAAAAAATAATTGTAATTTCCCCCTGAAATTATGATATTTTAAAATAATTCTTTTGAATATGGTTTTTAATACTAATTTTTAGTTTTTAATGTTTTGTTCTTTTAAAGAAATTTTTTTTCAGATGCATAGTTTTCTTTAGAATATGAATTGATATTTGTGTGTGTTCTACGTTGAATTTAGATTTAGAATCTTTTTCATCTTAATTCATAACTTGTTACAGAATTATTAAAAAATTTGCCCATTTTCAATATATTCTTGATTTAAAAAAAAGAGAAAAGAAAAACAAGGGAAAGATGTTATTTCAAATTTCAGTTATTTTTCAAACAATCTGTTTGATTTAATGAATTAGAAGATTTTATAACAAGCAAAAGATTTTTTTAAAAAAATCAAATGATTTAAATAATAATAGCTATAGAATAGATAACAATGTCATTTTCTGTTTTTCAAGCAATAAGTGATTGATTTTTTTAAATGTCTTGTACATACCTTGAGAACTTTCAGCTTTGATTAAGAAATTTAAAAATAATAAACTATGAAAGGCATTATCTTTCTTTGCTTCATGTCATGAAAACATTTCATAAAATTTGTATTAGGATTTTTTTTCTTCTTTTGTCTAGCTACTTCTTGGAATTTTTTTCAAATTATTGATGAATTTACCTTGAATTGGTTATAATCAAGAATATGAATAAAATTATATTTATAAGTAGAAACTTTCTAGAAAATTTTTAATTGTACTAATCGACTAGGTTTGTTTTTAGGGAACCTGGAGAATCTTTCAAAACATTTACAAAATTGTACTGGGATAAACTTCAGCCAGTGTTGGATCACCATGGAAAACCTGCTACTGTAATTGATAATTCTGTGCCTTATAGAATAGATGCAGATTTGGAATTACATTGTCCTCCACAAAAAAACGAATGCATGATGCACTTTTTGGCAATGTCTGGGTATGTAATTACTTCTTATTCTTTTTGTTTCTTTGACATATTTAGTCTCACAATGTGGATCAGCTTATAAATTAATTCATAAAATATTTTTAACAAAAAAAAACTTTGACAAAATTTTATTGATGAAGAATTTAAAAGAAATTGTTAATATATAAACTCAGTTATTTTTGCCTAGGATAAATATTTAAAAAGAAATTTGAGTTCTGTATTCAAAGGATTTTTGCACATGTATTTGCATTTCAATAGTGGATTTTTGAAATATATTGTGATACATATTAGTAATGTTTTATTTAACTTACAATATATCTAACAAATAATTAAATATTATTGATGTGTCTATAATAAAACGTTTTTTTTTTTTTTTTTAAAGTTAAATTTGCAAAGCATTCAATGTTTGATATGTAATATTTTTAAAAATAATTTTTGTTTTAAAATTTTAATCATTAATTCATTCAGCTTATTAATAAAAATATTTTAAGTGCTATTAAAAATTCTTTAATTGTAACTTTTAAAATACAATATTCAATGAATTTTTACTAAAATAATATCCATTTTAATTTTAATATCAGTTGAGTGGAGAAATTAGTATTCATGTTAACTTAATTTTATTATGAAATTTTGTGAATTATAATGCCTCAATATTTTTTTTTTAGTTTAGCTGAGAATATGGATGTGCCACCTGAGGTTTTCTTCACCTTTCAGTTTTATCGTTTTCTTCCTATCAGGAGTGAATGGTAATACATAAAATTGAAGGAGTTGTCTATTTAATATCTTCTTTTTTTTAAATTAATTTTTAATGTAGTGCCTTTGACTGTGAGAATTAACAATTTTTTTTGTCAAATTTAAGGGAAATTGATATCATTAAATACTAATATACATTTTTTGGTATTTAACTGTTGGCAATTATCAGTAAAACAAGGATAAAATTGAGGAGAAAGGCTCATAATTCCTAGGACAAAAATTAGAAACATTTATAAATGATTAAACAATAAAAAAAAAAAAAAAAAAAAAAACGGTCTGTCAGTGGTCGAAATTGCTGAAACAAGTTGTTGAAGCTTTTTGTGAATCATACTAAAAATTATTGTTTAATTCACTGTAATATTGTTAGATGTGATTAAATTATAAAATAGAAATCTAAGTTATGAAGTTGATTGAATTTTAACCCTAGGTAACTAAGCATTAATCTAATAAATTGCCGATCCCTGCCACTTTTGTGAATCCAAGATGTTGAACTCACAAAACTGGCATACCTCATTCAGAGTATCTTTATAACCAGTGATATGAATTATCCTGATTTGATAAGCACAGCTGTACACATGTTACTTTTTGAGATTTTCTTTAATCAACTCTCATTTGAAGGCTTTATGATAATGTGTAGAAGTTTGCGACATTCTATTAAAATAAATATTGAAAATATTTTGAATATTGAAAAGCCCTCAGAGGAGACTCAACTGAAAGTGTGACAAACAAATACAGAATTTGTACTTTTTATTCATCTACGAAATGCAGAATGACCAAGTACATATGCAACAAGGCTATTTGTAGAGAGCACACTTTTAACATCTACCAAGAGTTCAAACTCTAATCTTACCACTTTTTAAAATTTTTTAATTGAAATATTTTTATTTTTTTTATCTTAAGTTACTTTCATTTGTTTGAAAATTGAGAAGCATAAAAATATACTTTTTTAAAATTCATAGTCTATAAGTATAATGCTTAGTTGCAGAGTATTATTTATTTCAGTTTAGTTATCAAGAGTTAAAAGAATAAATGAAAAAATTCTGTGAATTTAGAAAGATCCTCATTCAAAGCTGATAATATTATTTTGTTTTCAAGACCAGAATTTTACTAAGGTATTTCTTTTAAAGGTTTTTTATTTTACTCTCAAAAGTATGCAGCCTTGATAAGTATTTAAAAAAAAAAAAAAAAAAAAAAACTTTTTGAAATTTCTGAAATACATTAATTTTATTTTTATGTTATCAAATTATAAAATTGGCTTTTATTTCAATTAACTAAAAGGATTCTTGCTTCTTATAACTTTGATATATTCTCTTACTTAAACTAAAATCACAGAAGATGCTGTAATATTTGAATCTTTTAATTATTTTATAATTGTTAGTCATATATTTATCAATATGAAGGTTATTAGAAGGTAAGAAATAAATTAACCACATGATCTAAATTTTGATTAATGATATGCAGGTATGTCAAGAAATATGCAGATGCCATTATCAAATATATGCAAATATAGATAATATTTAAAGCTAGTTTTTTTTTATTTCATTTCATATAAATTTCAAGAGCTATATTTCATTGAAATATTTCATAAAGGAATGGGGGAAATGTGTATTTTAATCGTCCAACATGGTTTAATATTTTTAAAAAGTGAATTTCACATCAGAAGTTTTATGTATTATTCATAATAAACATTTTTTTATTTTAACAGTATGTTGCTTAAGCAACTTTCTGAGAATCCAGAAAGTGAATTTCCAAAATCATCATTAGTTTATGCTTTTCTAAAAACTCCAGAAAGAGGCAAATTACCAGGATTTCAGGTAATATCATCATATTGTATTGTGTTAGTTTTATTTGTTTAGTAATTATTTAGGTGAAAATTTTCAATGAAGAGCGATTTATTAATCTTGAATTTTGTTGGTTTTAGATTTGTTTGATTTTAAGGAAATTCACCAATAAATTGCTTAAAAAAGTGAAATAATAAATGTTATTTCATGATGAATTTCAAATGTGTAACGAAAAGTTTAGGAGAATTCCATTAAAATAAAAAGACAAAAGATTAGGTGATATATAGTTCATTATACTAAAATCATTATCTTTTTTCTACAAACATTTTTTAAAGCACACAATCAAATTTTTTAATGCACATACACATGGAAAGGTCACTTGTGATTGCTATTTAACCTTTGTAAGATGAACTATCATATTAATTATTTAAATTTATTAATATTCATTAGATTAATAAATGTATTAAATTTCCTTCCTAATTATGATTCTAAGTATTAATTGTAAAGATAGTATGTCAAAAAATTTGGTACATTAATTTTATTCTTCTCCGGTTTTGCACTAAAAATTTTATTTATTCTCTTTCGTATTTCTTATTATTTATTGATTTCTACTTTAGTGGATACTTATTATACAAAATCAAATTCTTGAAATATTTTTATTGAAATCCTTTTTTTTAATTTATTTAAAAGGAAATATTCTTTTTTCCTCTTAGATTTCCCTCTCAGTGTATATATATCTCATTTCACTTATCGTATATATGTATAATTAAATGTTTTGTGTTATCCTTATACTCGAATAATATTTGTGACTGATGAAACGAAAAAAATCAAACTTAAAAAATTTCATGCAGAATTAAATGTTTTAATACAATAAAGTTCTATAAAATTTTTTTAAAAAATATTATTTAATAAATGTTTATACAAAATAAAGATAGAGAGCATTTTAAAATGTTCCAAAGAATGTGCTTTTTTTGTTATTTGAAAAAAATTAACTTTACAATAAAGTTTAATTAAGTTTTAATATATATTAAGAGTTTTCGATTAATCATCTTTAGACAATGTCAGTCTATCATCACCATTATTGTAATAGTAAAAACAGATAATAAAACATGTGATGCTTGCATGAATATTTCTTTTGACCTATTCAAAAAAATGATAGAAGTTTATTTATTGTGAGATCTAATACATTCCGATCCTATTTAAAAAAGTACTTACCTTTATTTTTTGTTATGCAATTCTGCACTGGTATTGATAACAAACTGTATGTTCCTTCTTCTAACATCTAAATACTTATTTAGTATTCTGTTGTTACTATATAGTTTATTTTTATTCCTTTGGCAGGTAAGTTTCTGATAATAGTGTATCGAAAATTAAAAATAAATATTATTAAAGTACTCTGAATTTGTATGATGTTTGCTGTGCCAATACATTTTAGACTTTGACTTATTGAAAAACAGTGTCTTTTCTTCTATTTCTTTTTGTTCTTTTAAATCAAAATAATCTCAAAGATAGAATGGCATAGATTGAAATTTGAATGTTTATTGTTGAATATGGATTTAAAATAAATTAAAAATTTGTGTTTAATTTTATTACTGAATTTTATGCCTTTCTTTTTAAGAAGAAAGGGTTGGTAAAAATATTGCTTCATTATATAGCTAAACTTCATTTTTAATGTTTGTTATTTGCAGTGAAAAGAATAAGAAATAAATAGATTAGTGTTATCATTAGAATATTAAATAGGTTACTTAAAATAATAAACTTATAAAGATTTATTAACTATTTATACATATTTATTTAATATATGTTAAAATTTACATAGGTCGTTTCTGAAGAGATGTTTTGACATTATACTGTTTATTATGAAATATAATTCAATAAAATTTATATTGAAATATATTTTGGTCTTTTCTTTATTTAACTTTAGATCACTTATAACATTGATCCAACTGAATTAAATAAAGGAGAGTTTCAATCTTTCTTACATTATTTAATGAAACAAACTCTTCATATTGATGTGTGGAATGGAAAATCATTGTTATATATAGGAACTGTTGCCTTACCTTTGAAAGTAAGTTTAAAATATTTATTTTTTGCTAACATAAATTCTGCATTATTAAAGACTATTGACAGTTTGTCATTGTATTAGTTTTTTAATGTCATTAATACTTCTAATTGGAATGAATTTATTAACTTTTATACATTTTTCTTCACTTCTATTATTTTGAAAATAGAAAAATTATCACATAAAAATTATCTTCTAAATTATGTGTACATTCATGAATTCTTCATTCTATTTTCCAGTACTTTTGTAGACAAGGAAAAGAGGCTGTTGTCTCTAGTCTAGAATTAGATATTTTCAATTGTGAATATCCAGATGAAAGTCTAGGCCAAGTCAGCATGCCCACAAAAACACCTGTGGGGAAACTGCACTTGCATGTGGCTAGCATTCGACATCCTCTGTCTGCAAAAGACTTAGAGAATTTTGAAGGTTAAAAAATTTATATTATGTTGTGTTTTTTTTAATATGTTTGTTCATGTGAGAAAAGCTTAGATTAATTTTTTACATTATTGTTTTGTGTATAATAAATAGAAAATTTTCACATTTATCATTATTTCAGAGTTAAAATGAATATTTGATATTTTCTCTCCCATTTGTCAAAGTTAAAAAGATATTAATCCCTTTTGAACCTCGAAATGTTAGTCTTGTTATTTAAATATGAAACTTAATTGCAGCTCATTTCCAAAATTTTGTCAACAAATTGGATTGCATATGTTTTGTATAACATGATTTTTCACTCATATATATATATATATATATATATATATATTACATCTAATGATGTTATGCATACTTTAGTAAATATGAAGAATTTATTGATGAATTTGAAAGTGCTAACATTGCCAACCAAGATCAAGAGGGCAGTTTAATAAAAATTATGTTAGTGTAGGAGCAAAAGTAGTCATTAAGGAAGACAACTTTCCTAATGTAACTTTACTCCTTGGCAGAATAGTAGAATTCATATCAGAGAAAGCTGAAAAAAAATCAAGAGTATGTCTTGTTAAAACTAGGTCAAGCATCTTAACTTGCCTTGTAATTAAATTAATTTTATGTACTAATAAAAATGGAATATATATATATATATATATAAATTGCCAAGAAAATTTAATTTGATTTTATTGTATGTTGAAATTTAAAAGTAATTATGTTATTTATACTTCATGTTATTCATTGTGTGTTTATTACATTTATTTAATGTATTAGCATATCAATATTGTTGAGTGTTGTATTTTTTATATAAATTTCTTAATGTCATCAGATGGGAAATTCATGCTTGTGTGTTGGTTTGTAATTATTGCCAACCATGAGTTGTTCACCTTGTCAAAATTAATGTAATCCAATTGACTAAAAACTATATTAATTATATTAAATTTTTGGAAATTTTATTTGTATTCTTTTTAATTCAATTTTCTACAAACATAGGAAAAGAAGAAGCTTCAAGCTCGGTTATTATTTCTTCAAAAGTTGAAGAACCAAGAACTGGCACAATGCGTAAGTGAATATTTTACACCTTTTAAAAATCAATTAATAATGATCTGTTTTATTTTATAAAAAAAAGTTACTGTGTGTGTCTGACATAAATTTTACTTTTTATTGATGTGGAATAATATTATTTTTAAAAAGAAATTTGAATAAGATTTTTTTTTATCTCTGAAGCTTATACTGTATCAAAGGCTAAAAGACTTGCTGAGACCAATAGAGAATTATCTCATTTGCTTTCAACACGAAGTTTTTTGGGTGAATCAAAAAGTATGACTCCTAATCCTCAACTAACTGAGGAAAGAAGGAGAAAATTAGCAAGGATGGAAGCAGTTCGCAATTTAGAAAATAATAATAAATCAGCAGAAAATAGAGGCAATGTAAGTAAATAATTTTTAAAATTTTGATAAATGTTTCTGTAAATATATTTTATTAACAGAACATTTTATAATCAAAATCTCACAATTTATACAAATATTTTTAAATAAACTATTTTTTCTTAAAATCTTACTCTTTTCATCATGCTTTTCCAAATGTTCTTATGTTGTGCAAACCATCTGAATAAATCATCATTTATGTGTATTTTTAAATACTAGTTTTGGATTAATGCTAGGTGTAGATTTACATTAAATGACTGCATAATCTTCAACATGGGAAGTTTCTTATAACTTTCTGATATTTATTGTCTTAAGATATCTTGATGTTGGTCATCCTTATTCCAAAAAACTGTGGAAGTCATTGTTCATAAACATTACATAAATATTCTGTCATATATATCACATTTTTTTTAATAGAATAAAGGAAAAAATATAATTAAAAATCGTAAACTATTTTTGTCAAGCAGTCTTAAATGGATCTTTTGTCTAACAAGCATTTGAATGAAATTCAAAAAAGTTTCCCTGCAATTTTAAATGATGCTGGATTAAACTTACTGTCCTGATAAAAGGCAAAAAGCTATAAACTTCAGAATAAAATTCAAAAAGTTATGAAATTTTAAAAACTATGTTAGAGAAAATTAAAATGGAAAGATCTATGATTTAGCTGTACTTTCTTGTAATAAAGTAATTGTTAAATGACATCGACCTGGAGATGTAAATTTTTGTGCAATAAAATGAATGTGTATTGCTATATAATGCTGTTTTTGGCTAAAATATTTATTTAGAGTGTTCATAAGTTATGTTAATTAAGAATCGGTTCAAATAATAAATTATTTTTTTCACCATTGTTTCAGCATTCGAAAGTAATATTTACATTTTGATTCAAAAATATATGTTTTTATTATGAAATAGAAGACATCCTTAAATATTAGTGATATGTGTCTAAAATGCATAAATGAGGAAAGCAAACTGTAAAAATTGATATATGTGAATAAAAAAATCATTTATATAAATCTGCTAAGAGAAAAAATTTTTTATAAGTGTTACACTCAAATGAGTTTCTTTTCTAAGAAGCTAGATATTCCTATATTTTACACTTATAAGTTTAATTAAATCTCTCAAAATATTCCAAGTTTCCTAGCAATTAAAATTTTTTTTAATGTAATGAATTGTCTCAACTAAACGTTTTTCTGTCATCAATGTTTTTCATTTAAGTATTATAATCCATTTTGGAATACTCTTAGTTTTACATTTTGAATTGCTTTTATTTTGAAGGACCTTATATGTAATTTAAATATATCATATTTGTTTTATTAATTTTTTAACAGCACATATACTGTTTGAATCTATATAAAAAGCTTGAGGAACTAAAGATTATTTATATTCAATACACTTTTCATGCATATGTATGTACAGTGTTTTGTATGAATATAATTGCTAACTATACAGATAATTTTTGGAGAATTTTTTTTCCATCAATAAAATTAATGGATTGTGCTTATAATTTTTACAGGGCATGCAGTTTTTTTTCAAGGAAAGACAGCGAGATTTGTTGAGCATAGAAGCTTACATTCAAAAAAACAAATCAGAATTAATACAGTCTTTTCTTCACAAATCTGTGACTTCTGAGAAAAAGATTTACCCATTAACTGGTACTAAATCATTCTTTGAGTTTGTTATTGAAAACCCATTTCAAGTTGCAAAGAAAGTAGAAATAGTTTGGAAAGCTACCGAATTGAAGTAAGTTTCGTTATGACAAAATCATGAAATTGCTTTGTTCCTGAATGTAGTTTTTTGTGAGATATAAGTTTTCATATATGTATTTATGTATCCTCCTTATAGTCTGCCTTATATTTTAAAGTTCATGATTAATAAGTTATTGTAGATTGACCCAAAATCTTTGTTCTGAATTGAATTCCCCAAGTCCGATCTAGAAATTCACATAAATTTTTTCATACATGATTTGGGTACCATAAATATAATTTTCAAATACCTGACGATATAAGAAATGTGCAATGCAGGTGTCTTAGAACGATCATTAACTAACCCTGAGCTTTTATCTTTTAAAAAATAGAGAGTGTGATTTTTAATGGTTAAGGGCACATACTTTGATATGACATAATTTACCATATCGTTACAGAGATGAATCTCAATGATAATGAGATTACATATAATAAAATATTATGTTTATTTATATTTAACTGCCACAATGATAGGTCTTTTTAAAATTGCTCTGCACTCTATGGATATTTATGATTTAGTTCTTTACAAATTTAAAAATGTGTAACAAACATTTTTTTTAAAAACACATTAAAAATAATTTAACAAATATTTTGTTTTTATGATTAAATTCATTAATTGCCATAGCTAAAATTCAGTTGCAAAACTTTTATATAGAAGTCTTTTCTAAAAAGGCAGAGGATATGATTGTTTCTTTTGGGTAAATTTAAATGTATCATGTACTTCAATTTAAAAGACATATTTTTTTTGTGTTTTTATTTCTCATTATTTTAAGATCATATTCAAACATTACTAAAAAGTTTAAAAAATAAAAAAAAATTAACTCAGATTTTCGTTTTTGTCTGAAAAAAATAGTAACAATTCTATTTTAAAGCAATTTGTTCAGTTTACATCAAGTAATAAAATTCTAAACTTTCACAATATTAAACCTAAATGGCTGTGTAAGAAATATTTTCTTGAAAATTTCTTTGAGGTTTATCTTCTTCCAAGTTTTAGTTTAGTTTAGTTTTATTAACGTCGCACTAGAAACAACACGAGGGCTATTAGCGACGGACCTCGTAATTTTGAACCCCGGTCAAGTGACGAGGATGACACCTGAGCTGGTACCCCCCTCTCCTAACATCCACACCACGCCAATGAGAGGACTGTTAACTTCTTCCAAAACATCAAGTTTTAATAAAAGCTGCTTTAATTACGTTTTTGAACTAATTTTGCAAGCACATTAATAATTATTATGTAAATCCATGTAGAATTAATCTTTACTTTGTATATTACAGAAAAAACTGTCAGTAAGTCATGCCAACAGTTCCATCTAAAAATTAATCTAAAAATTTTTGAATATATTTTTTTTGAATTTTCCACTTACAAAAAGTTTATAAATTTCTTTATAAACTTTTAAAAGTTTCTTTATCATTTGTGTTACATTAGCACATATATACTGATTGCTATGCTATAGTTGACTGGAAATCAGATTTGTCTTTTCATTTTGAATATCATTAAAGTAAATTTTTATTGGAATTATTATAAAAGATCATTGTTTTATTTGCTTTTAGTTTATTTATATACCAAATCATACTCTGTTCTTTCCTTCATTTTCTGATAAATTCGATTCTTGATTAATTGAAATTATTTTTGAATAAATCTGAATCATTATATTTTATGTTTTTGGAACAGTTTGTTGTAAATATATTTTATGTCTGATGAAAAACATAATGTTATGTTTTCTTTTTACTAAATCCATGATATAATTAACAATTTAATTATTTTAAATTTTAGTTTGGTTATGGATAATAAAGAGTGGCAAACACTTAGGACTCTGAACAGCATTTCCCAAAGTGTTAAACCCCTATATTTTGTCGATTCTAGTCAAGAAATACCAACGATACAGCTTCAACCCAATGAAAAAGTTCATGTCCCATTTATATATCAATGCTCTTCTGTTCAGATTAGTCATCTGGATTTGTTTAAGGTATCACAAAGCAATTATTTTAATTTCTTTTTTATGTAGGCTTGTTGAAGTTTTGATACATATGATTTTTCTACTGGAATATATTTAATCATTCTCTTTTTCTTATAGGCAGTTTCAGGGCATCATTTTACTGCTGAAGTTTTATCATCTGTTCCTGCTTTAAATAGTTTAGATTCTAGTATAAAGGTAATAAAACTTTTTTTTTTTGTTAATTGAAAATCATTTTATTTTGAATTCACTAGTTGGGTATATATCAATTGTACCTCTTGTTTCTTGAAATTTTATTATATGTTTGTTATAAAATGTAATTCATGTAAAAAGAAAATTCTACATATAAATTAAAATGTGAAATAAGGAAGTGTATTTAAGGACAACTTCTTTTCCTTAAATAAGTATTCATATGTTGTGTTAATGAAGAAATTTTAAAACAGTTAATATCAACACTGTTGAAAAATAATTTTTAATGATGAAGTTTAAAGAAAATTGTTTTGAAGATGATCAATCTAATTTTTTCCAATCAACTACATCTGCTGAACAACTCATCATTACATCTATAATTTAAGTTTTCTTAAATAAAATTAGTAATTTGATTAGTTAATAAAATTAGTAAATAAACTCAGTAATTTGAACCATTTTGAAATAAAAATAGATTGAATTTCTTTAGTAATAAATGTAAATATAGATTAACTTACAAATGACATTTTCTTTCCATGACTATAGCGTGATATTTTACTGTAATTTCATATTTAAAAATATCTGAGTAATGAAATCATTTGTTTCATTAACAAGTTTATTTAAGATATCCCATATGTATCCTTTTGTGGATAATCCCATTATTATTTATTACCTTTTCAAATAAAGACATTTGGTCAATTTTCAATTATTTTCTAAATTTTTTTTTCTCTTTTTAAGTTACACTCATTCTCTTGATTCTTTCAGTTTCAATTTCTATATTTTATAAATTATCCTCTCTTTTATGGGACTTTTTTTAATTATTAGAAAAAAAATGTATTATTATTATTTCCAAAGTGGAATTTAAGTATGAGTATAAATAATTGAACCATAGATAAATTAAATTTAAAACAAAATGTAGTGATATTTAAAAATTTCCCCAAAAGTTGTGGATATTGCATTTTCTAGTCTTTTGAGTCATTTAGCAATTAATTATTTTCTTCTTATGTTTTGTAATTATCAAATTTATCTTACATTTCTTTTATGAACACAAAATAATTACAAAGCATCGTATTATCTTTATTTTTGATTTCATACAAAGGGAAGATTGAATACATTCTAACTGCAATCATTTTTATTTTTAGGTACGCTTTGTAACAGAAGATCAGACACTGCTGGCTGTTCTAAACTTGACTGTTCAGCCACTGCCTCCTTCCTTCACTCATATTTTCAAATTCTTGTCAATGGAGCATTCCATGTTTAAGAAAAGTATTCAAATCATCAGAGGTTAGTTTTTTTCAGAAATGCAAGATTATACGAAATGAATCATCTGATTTCAAAATGCGACTTACTTTCATAAATAAACGACACAGATTAAGTGATAAATAAATGCAAAGGGAAAATATATGTTTTTTTTACAAGTGTTTGATATAATTTCCCTTAATTATACGTATGTAATGTTATTTGTTATGTATATTCCTGCAAAACAAACATGCAAACATAATTTCCCTTAATTATATGTAAATAATGTTATTTGTTATGTATATTCCTGCAAACATGATGTAAAGTGTCAGTACATGTACAGCAAGAGAGATATGTTGTTTAAGTTCTCATAAATGTTTGGTAATGGTGGGGCATACATTTTATCTTATGCAAACTTTTAAAGTAGGAAATCATATGGGGTCATATCAGGTGACTTAAGTGGTAGCTGCAGAACAGATAAAGTCATCTGTTCCACTGTGACTGATTTAACTGTGAGGTAGCTCCATGAAAGCTCTTAAAATAGCTTTCATGGAAAAACTTCACAAAGAACACACAAGTGCAATTTGTTGTTCACAATATAAAACTTTCATATTTTTTCTTTGTATTCATGTATTACTTATTCTATGTTGTTTATTTTTGAAAATATAGAATTCTGAATTTGAATGATTCTTTCAGAATAACTTTGTATATTAACTTAAATTTGCATTTCATACTCTTCTGGCCAGATTTTATTAATACTTGCAATTTAGTTGTATTAATATAATTGATATCAATAATACTGAATAGCAACTTTTTCCTTTTGACTGGTTTGTTTCTTATTTATTATTTTAATTTCTCTTTGTAGATACTAATATTAATGAAAGATATACGGTGAAATGTACAAATTCAGATGTGGTGTGTTCTATACAAGAGAATCAAAACTGGGAAGAGAATGTGAATTTGAACATTAAGGTAAAAGTTTGTTGCTCTGTTTAGCCCTGGTAGCCTAGAGGTCATGATCATTAACTCGTGGTCATTCTTTCCGTCGAGTCATGGGTTCGAGTCCTGATGCCTCTAAAGATGCACCATATAGCAGGGATGATACATGTAAAATCTGTTGAGACTCTAAATCCTCCCTTTCACATGGGACAATTCGGGTGTTGTCCTCATCACTTGATCAAGGTTCAAAGCAACAAGACCCATCATCAATTGCCCTCATGTTGTTTAAAGTGCTGTGTTAATAAACAATCAGTTATTGCTCCTATGCAGTTATCTTTATCTTATACCTTCATTCATAAATGAGGTTCTTTTTTCATATAAAATATAGTAAATATATTTGTCATGTTATGTATTAGTCATCTTAAACTATGTTGAGGAAAAAAATGTTCTCTATTTTTTAAGTTATAATTTAAGAGTACTAATTGATTTCATCAAATGAATATTTTTAAAAAAATCTGTAGAAATATTTATCTAATACAATTCCATTTCCATGAAAAAGTACTAAAATTGGCCTCCTTCATACATATATTAAAAATGTGTCAAAATAATACATAAGGTATATTAATCCTTTCTTTTTTTAATACTACATTGAGAACTCCTTCAAATCACATTTTCTTAAGCATTTAAGTTGATCAATAATTTTATTTTAAAATATTTTCTTTAAAAAATTTGATCAAAACTTGTTTCTGACCTAATCTATATATTTTTATAACAAAAATTTTACTCTTAATTAGGCTCCCACAAGAGCTGCTGGAAGGTGTACAGAATTTTATGTGTTCATTTACAAAGATAAATACCAAATAATGCCATTTCAATCTTGGAATATTTGTGTTTGTCCACTTCAAAGAATTGACCTCTCATGTGTTGCTGGACAACTGATGAGATCCTCTTTATTAATCAGGTACATTATGCTTTCAATTTTAGTGCTTAAGAATTTTATTTTTAATTTTTAGTTGTGTAGCTTTTTGTGTTGAGAATAACTAATTCCAAACTGATCCAGCTCTTCTGTACTATATAAATATTTTAGATTTAATATTAAATTCATGGATTACTGCAAAATGTTTTACACTTGATGCTCTATGATTGCCTTTCTGGATCTATTTTCTATGAATTACTGATTTTCTTTGTTAATTATATTTTTTCCAGCATCTTAACTACTGTTAAAACATCCAAACTAATGCATGTTTTTAGTTGGAATGGCTAATGAATTATTTTGTGAGAATATACAAGGGAATTACTTGAATGATGATTGTTTTTTTATAATATAGGTTTTCCATTTTTCCCAATCAATATTTTAAAATCATCTTTGATAAAAGTAATTATGATAAGAAAATGTTACGTGTAAAATTCAGTTTTGATCAACTTCAATTTTTAAGAAAATATGATGTGATTTGAAGGACTTCTTAATGTATACTAGTATTATTAAAATAGAAATGATCAATGTACTTTATTTTATTATTTCAACACAGTTTTAATATGTCTATGAAGGAAATCAATTTTAGTATGATTTCATGCAAATGGAATGGTATTAGATAAATATTTCAATAGCAATTTTTAAAAAATATACAATTGATGAAATCAGTTATTTCTCTTAAAGAATAAATTAAAAAGTAGAGAAAATAGTTTTTTCTCAACAAAGTTTAAAATGATTAAATAATAAAGTTTAAATTGAGTACACACTTTTATTGTATGTTATTTATAAGCATTTACTTATAAATAACATATAATAAATGTGTATACTCAATTTTAAAATTACAACTCTACTATAGATGTCCCATTTTTCAATACAACGTATATGCATATCCATATTTTTTTTTCCTGTTAATTTATACCAATTACGTATTCATGAGCAAAATGGTATTGGTGAATAATGAAAAATATTGAAATATGTACCTTTTTTTCTTAGATTTTTTTTCCCACTCAAGATCATTTATGTTCTTTTCCTGTAGCATTTGTACTGTTGCATCATGATTTATTTTCTTTTCTTTCACCAGAGGTACACATGCTACAAATTTAGTGAGATGTTCTGCGAATTGTAAAGACCTACAGCTTCATCCTTCTGAGCCTTTTGTACTGTCACCTTTTGCTGTACAAGAACTGTCAATGAACATTAGGTCTCTCATACCAGGAATAAAGTAATAATAAATTCTAAGCAATTTATTTTCATATTTTACAGGACTAATATTTGTAACCTAATAACTTTATTTACTGCACAGATTCTTGTTTTACATGTCTTGCTTTGAATCGACTGCACTTCATGTGATTATAAAATTGCACTTATTGGTCATATTATTCGGTTGTTTTATAATTAAATGTGTAAGAGTTAACTGAAATACAAACTTGTCCAAATTTTCCTTCATTATTCACCAGATAAAAATGCTTTCTTTTATTAGTTTTCAATGATATGTACACAAAATGAAAGGGGTTGGGAGGAAGCTAATTTAAACAAATGCATTTCACTATTTAAAGTTGTTATATATTTTAAAAATTATGAAATTTGATCCAGCTTGAAAATTAGCTTAATAGTTTAAATAAAATAATATTATTTTAATCTTTTTTTTTATGTTCATTGATAGTCAGTATAACATGTGCATGAACAGAATATATTGAAAAAGAAACTAGAGAAATATATAACAAAGGTTGAAACTGTGGGACAATAACTAAACTATTTTGTCTCACAAAAGAAACTAAGAAAAGTCGTTCGAAATAAGACACTATTCCTTTAATTCAATTTTTTTTAAAAAAAGAAAATAAGCTTTACGCTTTCATTAAAGTCTGTCTGGACCAAAGAAGTCCCAACAAGCAGTGTCAATCTTCATTTCTTTGGCCTTTGGAGCTGTGGCTTTTATGTATCAAATGCAAAAACTTTGAAAGTCTACTTTTGTGGGATATCGGGAGACATCCACTTTATACCCTAAATTTTTCCTGTTTAGATTCTTATTCTCGAAGTACTCGAGTACTATATTTTGGTTATATTCTTTTACAGATTTAAATTAAAAAATACACTTGGTTAAAAAAAAAGACTGACTTGACAAATTTTTTTCTTAGAAATTTTCGAACTTCATATTTTAATAGCTTTGAAGAAGTAAGGTTTTTGAAAATTAGTTGAAGAGTTAGCATGGTACTTGTAAATTACTTAGCTGTTTAGTGATTTATAATTAAATATATAACAGTGATGCTTATATATTGTTCAGGTACTTTCAGATCACGATGGTGAATCAAGCCTTAGAACAAGTACTCCAGTCATGGCTTCTAGTCCTCACTTGCCAAAAGCCTTCGGTGTCTAAAGCATTTCAAGTGCATCTCTCCATTGGAAAAGAAACTGCCAAGGTAAGACATGTCGTAATTGAGACTTCAAATGCTGGTGCTCTATTTCTGTCTTTAACATAGATGTCAGTGATTTACATATCAATGTAAAATAGATCTAACAGGAATTTAAATAATAATTGATTGTAAGTTAAGTTCTCTGTGTCCTTTTTTCCATTTATTTAACATCTATGTAGAAATTTCTGCAGTTATTTGATTATATGATTTTTTTGTATGAAAATTAATTTTCCTTATATTGTAATAGTTTTTATGCAAATATGAAGATGTGTATACCCTTTTTTTTTTTTTTTTTTCATTATTTATAAACAGATTTCCATATTTATTAATAAATATGTATAATGAATTAACCCTCAAATTTTTTTTGTATTGAATTTTTGTCTCGTTTCTATAGCATATGGATATATTATTTTTTTAAATTAAAGTTTACTTTTGTTTGGGAATGTAACTAACAGTTGTGCAGTGAATAATTTAATGAGTTTCTAAATAAATATTTTAAAGGATATTTTATGGTTATGGTATAATCTGCATGTGAACACATATAAAAGTTTAAACTAATTATTAATATCTGTTTTAGTTTGCGCATTTCGTAAATGAGTGGAGAATATTTGACTAAGGAATAGAACAACACCTAATCGCTGTTAACTGCGTGCAAAAAATGTAGCGGGGAAAAAAAAAATTCAGCGATGGAAACTGAAGAACGAAAAGAAAAGTTTCTTGAAATGTAGTTTTTAGTTGAAAGCTGATTAGGAAAATAAGTAAATTATAAGATAAAAAATTAGCAAAAGTTATATTTTCCCAGTATGCAAAAAGTGTCTTATTTTTTTCCCCCTGTACATCTAGCGCATCACGTACACGAATCCATATCCCCAGGATCGACGGTTCATATTACATTCTAGTCATCCCCACCTGCTGCAACTCCGGGAGTACGAGTTTTCTGTGGCGGCTGGTAAATCTTACCTCTTGGGACTGTACTTCCTGCCGCAGGACTTCATCTTCACAGAGACTGTATTTTTGTATCTTAACGACGCAGTGTCGGACAAAAACGAAGAGACTTATTGTATTAAAGTTGTGTGCCAATAAAAGATCCTTTTTTAACTTTCCTAACATTTACCTTATTTTTCTGCACGCCTGGCGATGGGAAAAGGAGGTTCGAGTCCTGGTGTTAATGTTCCGCTCATTAATATTCGCATTTAGAAACAAAAGGAGGGCTCTTTGCGAAGGACTCGTTCAAGGACGACACCTAAACTGTCATTCTATCCAAACTTCCACACCACCTTCGCTGAACATTCTTTAACCCGTTGAGGACCGACGAAAGGAAAAAGAAGAGCTCCTTAAGAATACGTACGCACGGGACAGAGAGATTTTCCCAGTTAAGGCTTATTTCTTTAAAAAATTAAAAAAAAAAAAAAAAATTATTACTGCAATCAAATGCGCCGAAACAAACAAAACTACAACAATAAATATATGTATGAAATGAAATAAAATAAATATAAATAAATAAATACAATATAAAATAAAATAAAACGCAAAACACAAACAAATAAAATATAATAAATTAACAAATAAAATAATTATTAAAATATAATAATTAAATGAAATAAGTAATATGAATAGTAAAATATAAAAAAATAAATAAAATAATATAAACAATAAGATGTAAAAATAAATAAATATAATAATGATATAGATAAAATATAAAAAATAAATAAAATATATAAATAATGAATATAAAATAAATGTAATAATATAGATAAAATAAATGTAATAATATAGATAAAATATAAAAAATAAATAAAATATAATAATAATAAATATAAAATAAATGAAATGAAATAATAATAAATATAAAAATAAATAAAATGTAATAATATAAATAAAAAATAAATAAAATGCAATAATAATATATAATAAACATAAAAAATAAATAAAATGCAATAATAATGTATAATAAATATAAAAAAATAAATAAAATGCAACAATAATGTATAATAAATATAAAAAAGAAATAAATGTAATATAAATAAAATGTTAAAAAATGAATAAAAATATATAAAACTTAAAAAGTTCTGATTTAAAATTACACCAGCGAGATTACAGATCTCAAGACTCAGAATGGCTCTCGTATACTAATATCGTAAACCATGAAGGGAGAATCGCGTGATCCCCATCCTGTACTGGATAACTCTGCAAATACAAAGCAAAGTTCTGTTCTTTGCAAACATAATAGCTCATTTTTAGATTTAAAAAATATATATATTGTTAGGATTTTAATTTTTTTTTAAAAATAATGACAATCTATTTGTGAATAAACAAAGAAAAGTGCCTAATTCTTGCTTCACAACATACTTCGTTGAGTATTCTTGTCTTAAAAACTCTGAATTAACGAAATTTACCTTCTCGATAATTGAATCTGGCTCCTGCGGGATATTGAATATTGACTGCTGATTTTAAAACACTTTCAAGCTATATAGGAATTATGCTTTCCATTTCTCACGATGTATGAATCACTGTCATAAATTTATGCGCATGAAGTCTTGCAGGTGCATCGTCTGTGCAAACAAACAATTTTCCCATGACGGCCCATTTAGTTCCAAGGTGGGAATTGCACTCATTTGATCCAGTTGAATACAATCCAGTACTCGATAAGAATTGCTCGGTTACTTAAACCTGATAAACTAATTATAAAATAAAATCCGAACGTTTCAAAAAGGAAACATCTACCTTTTGCGCTGTAGGTATGAGTTGTACTGCCACAACTCAAAACTCTACGCTTGAACTCTCAGGAAGGAACTGAACTGAAACGTAAATTCTCCGCTTTTACGAGTTGGCAAAGAGGATTTCTGGTTTCTGTTTTGCCCGAAGCAGGTTTTTCTGCTATTCTAGTTGGCATTTGCTTTTGAAATCGCACGAAAAAGGTATGTGTTCTTTAAATCCTCTGAATGTAATTTTTATTTTCATTAAATAAGAATATGTATGCTTATAAAAGTTTTATTATTAATTCAAAGTTGATCGTAATTAACTTTTAATGTTAAGACCTGATTTCATCAACATTTGTGAATCATTCATTCTCTTCATTTATTCACTTTTTTCTAAATTTATTCTTGAAGAAGCATTTTTTCATCAGTATTTCCTAATTTTTATTCCTTTATTTGAAAGTTTCGTTTAATTGCAAACATTTCACTAATGCATATGTTTGAATATAAAAGGCTCATTAGAGCAGCACAATGGCTATTCTTAGTTTGCTTCCTGATAAATTTCATTAAATTTTGAGAAAGATGCTATGATTTTTGAAAACTTTTCTTTGAATTAAAGTTAGTTTTAATAGATATATAATTATTTTTTACACAGTTCCTTATAGATAATAACAGTTCCTTATAATAATTCTAGTTTAATTGGAAACATGATATAAATTCATGCTGTTTAATTATATTTTTTATAATTATTTAAATTATAATTTCTATTATGTTCTTCTTAGATCCCTTTATGGCTGATGACTATGAACCAGATGAGTAGGTTTAGTTTGATGTTTTTTTCAATTTTAAATGAATAAAATTCGGAATATAAATTATGTAAATTTTTTTAAAAATTCTGGATACATATTTGGATATTTTAAGTTCTTAAAAGGAATTTTAAGAATTGTAACCTTATATTTGCATATATATTTTGAAATTCGATTTGGGAAGTTTGCTAAAGACATTTAAAGTAAGATATTTAAATTTTCAAAACTTTAAAATTAAAGTTACCAATTATTAAGAAATATTTTGAAAAAAAGAAAGGCCTTCATTTTGAAATTTGCTTCTGAAATATTTGCTTTATGCATTCTAATGAAAGATTATTAAATTACTGCTTAGTTGTTTTTTTAAAAGAAATATGAAATGTTCTATTTTATTTCCCTGTTTGCAGTTTTTTTTTTTTTTTTTTTGGTTTACAATTTTATTTTCAATCAAAAAACAAAGCCTTGTAAAAAGATTATATATGATTAATGTTTAATAGGTTTACTTGTATGTTTAAAGAAATTAAGTTGTTTACAGAAGTATTTCATGAAATATTATATATGTAAGAGAAAGCATTTTAAGCAAGTATATTCATTTCATTTTGATATGAATTTACACAAGTGTAATAAATATTGTTTTTCTAATAAACCTGTTTGTTTTTTCCATGAGAGAATATTAAAAATCTGTAGAAGAAATAAGAAGTACCCTTACATCTGATTAATTCCTTCAAATTTTCTCTTGTAATTTTTATTAGAAACCATTTTTAATGTTAGAAATATTTGTATATTCCTTAAAATTTGCTTTTGTTTGTTATTTAGTCCTGTCGGAGATGATTTTGATGAAGGTGAACCTGAAGATGAAGGTTTGGATGAGATCGAACAGAATGAAGTATATAATATTATATTCTTTTCCTGCATATAATATAGTAAACAAAATCATATTTAAAGAAATGTTTTCAGTAATTTCCTATTTCTGTTTAAAATCAAATTTGAACTATATTTTTAGTATTTGAATGAAACATAATTTTATTTTATGGTTTATTCATATACATACTTTCTGAAATAAAAAATATTTTATTGAATAATAGAGTAGTTGCAAAAGCAAGATATTAATGCACAAATTTGTGCCTTGCTGCCTGGAGATATTTTGATTACCAAATTAGATTGTTCAGTTGTAAGATTATATTAATATTTGAACTGACATTAAATTGCCTTAAGATATATATTTCTTTTACCATAAACTTTAAAACTGTTTTATAAATGTTTCACTTATTTTTCATTCTACATCTGTTCTCTTATAATTACAAAGAAATATTAGAGCTAATTTTTTATTGTAGTAAAAAAAAAAACGCTCGCTCAGATTTGTTTCTAATTTTTAAAGACAATGCTATATTTATAAATACAGGCATCTGAACCACATGAAGTTGTACTAATATTTTGGAATTTTTTTTATTTATTTGAAAAGAGTTAGTTTTGAGAAAAGTTCCAAGTTCTGGTTCCTTTGTTAACATTTTACAGAGATTGATTATAAGTTTATGCTTAAAATTATTTTTCCTTTTAAATTTACTTCTGTTTCCTTACAGTTTCTTTTCTCAATAACTAGGTATCTTTGTAAAGTCAATGAATAATTTTATTTTAAATGTTTATACTCATAGAATAGTAAGCTTTTAAATATATACTTCTCATTTATGTGAATTTTAATTTTGATGGCCCTTCATGTTTACATTTGAATATTCGATATTGTTTGATGATATTAAAGAGATAAATAATGAAATAATTATTAAATTCAGTGATAATAATTTTAGGAAGATAATTTTGACGTATTACCAGCATCTGAACAGCCACAACTGAATCAAAAACGAATTACCTTGCCATATATGACAAAATATGAAAGAGCTCGAGTGTTGGGAACTAGAGCACTACAGATAGCGTAAGTATTATTATTGTTTAAAATTTTTGACTGTGCATTTCTTGGAAATGTATACATGTGAAAATGAAAAAAAAAGTTTTCTTATCCCCCCCCTCCCAGTTCTCCTTGTATTTTTAGTAATATACTGATTCAAATACACCATAAACTTTCAAATATGAGACAAATTTTTATTTAATGGATTGCTGTTGTCAACAATGTAAAGAATAAGACCTGTAGTCAGGGCTGAGCATTAAGTTGTTTATAGGAGGGTTGCAATAAAATATGCCAATCATAAATATGTTATTTCTTCAGCTTCTAAAGTAATCTGAAGCTAAATTTTATTTTTGAATATTATTACACATTTTATTCTTTTAGTGAAATATAGGGCTTCAACAAATATTAAAAAATTATAAGAATAAAACTTAGAATATATTATACTATGTTTATTTTTATTATTACTATTATAAGGTCTGGATCATTTTAAAATAATAAAAATAATAAATTATTTGACAGTGCTCTGAAAGAATTTTGGTTGGCAACTGTGAATTGCTTCCATTCTTGAAAAGCCTTATGTATACTAGGAGATATTGCTAAGTTTTAATTATTACTAAGGAATAACCAAGATATCTTATTTATTTTGTATATTTTGCTGTATCTCTTTATTTTCCAAACAAATATTTTATATCCATAATATCTATTCATAATCACTTCACTACGATTTAAGTTAAGCATATTAGAGTTAAGAATATTTATTGTGCAAGTTTATAATATGAATGAAGAATAACAACCAACAAAAATTTCCATCACAAAAACTTTAATTGTGAGAACTTATTTTATCCTGATCATGACTTATGAGAGATTTCCATTTATTTTTAAAATAATGTCAAGAAAGATCTTTTTTAACACCACAATTAGTGGGGGCAGAAATGTCCTTTTAATATTATTGTAATATTAGTTTAGCAATACTATTATTATGTAGTTATCTCTATAAATAAAAAAAAATAAATATTATAATAATGATAAACAACATTATATCATTGTAATATTGCTATATTATTGTATATCAGGGGATATTTAATTAGAAGTATTCATTGAATATCTTAAAATGGGCATTTTTTAACCATTTCTCTTATATTAATTATCAAGAAACATGTTTAAAAATGAGTATTTAAATAGGATAAGTAAGGGAATCTGTAAGTTAAGGACAAACAGTTATCTAGTATGGGTATTGACCAATCTGGCTTCTCTCTCTGTAATAAAAGAAATAAATTCAATTAATTAAAATTTTTAAAAAGTATAAAATGTAAAATTGACTTTTTCAAAATGAAACTTGTTTCCTTTAGAAAGTTGTGTCAGTTTTTGTTAATATGAGCTTGAATATTTAAATTTATAATTTATTATTTTATGTATTTATTGAAGCATTTTAAATTTGTGGTGTATTAGATAATACTTTTAAAGTTTATTTATATATGGAGATATTTGTAAAATGAGGATACAATGTACTTATATTTACTTATGAAAATAAAAATATCTTATACATATGTTTTTATTCTATTACTTCATTGAAATTAAATACAATTTGAGTTATCGAGGAGTACTTTTTGTCTCATTTAAGGTTGATTGTTTTTAGTTTATATACATAGATTCTGATTTATACAACACAAATATTAATTTCAGACAATCTATAGCTCATCCACTTTTTTATGAATTACACATTTATGTCTTGAGAAAAGTTGATAATTTATTTTAAAAAAATGATTATGATGAATATACAATGAATACATTAATTAATGTATTTGGAATTTCATCTTGAAATATCCTAAGTAATCTCTTCTGTTTCAGAAAATAATTAATGAATTCAACTCATTTTCAGAAATAATTGAAAAAAAAAAAATTATTTAAAAAATATATAAACCAATTGATAATTCAAAATTAGTACTTTTGTAAAATCATGAAAAACAATTCCATCATCACGTGGAAATTTAATTGAAACATTTTTTACATTATTTCTGGACATTTGTCTCAGACATTTGATGAATTTCAACATTTTGAATAAAAAAAAAATCAGCATTTAGTGCTGATAAAATAATTCTATATGTATCATAATTAATATAAAAAAATCTCATTCATGTTTTACTATAGACACATTATATCCAAATTATATACATGATTTTGTTTCTATTTATTTTTATTATTCCGGATAGTTTTTAAATTAATTTTTTTATTATATTCATTTTTGTAGATGAAAATCAGAATTTCAGTTCCTTATAATTTTTTAGTTTAAAAACTTATAAGAATTCTTTAACTTTCTTTAATAATTAATTTTTTAATGCATGGAACATTTGAATTAATTCCAATTGTTAAACAATGTATCTGTTACACGACATTTTATTGTAATAGATCTGAGGAGAAAATGCATTTTGTTAAGAGAACATTAGATTAAAATTAAGTAGTATAATAAAGTAGAATTAAGTCTATTCTTGAAGATTGCAATTTATTATTTTCTTCCTGATTAATATATATATAATGTCACCTTGAAAAATCTAATAAATTTCAAATTTGTTACTTGGGAGCAATTTCTAAAAGTAAAACTATATTGTAAAAGAAAATTTTAATCATGTGACATGTATTTAAATACTCAATAATAATTTTGTGGCTCAGAAGTGATGCAAATATTTTTCATTCATAAATGCGATCAAAAACTGAATTTATAAGAAAAATTAAGCAAAAATAAAAGCTAATTTCTTATGACAATTTTTTAAAAATAATTCCAAGACTGTATGCATTCAAAAAGGGGAGAATATAAATATAATTATATTCAGTACTTTAAAAATGAATAGCAAAATCATTAATTTTCCTGGATAAAAAAAAAACATTTGATTAAACTGTCATACTTATTTGGTTTGGATTTATTGATTTAAAAAAAATGTTGAGATTTTTAGCACTCTAATTCTAAAAGTTTTTTTTCTGCTTTCAATATTTTTAGAATATGATAAAATAAAGGTAAATCTAAATATATTTTTCATCCAAAATTTTTATCCGGACAGACTTTTGCATAAATATTAAGCAATTATTTGTGTTTTATTCTAAATTGATTATTTTCTATTAAACTTTTTTCTCCTTATTACTTTCGAATATTTCTTGATATAGTAGACATTAATGAAAATATAATAATTTCTGTTGTAATTTATACTGGTAAGAAGAATTCTGCATGTAGATAGTGTAGTAGTGTTATTTACATCAACAAAACATGTAAAAATATTTTTATAAAACTATGTATTATTTTATTCTTTACAATATCACAATTTTGTTAATCTTAGCTGAGAGAGTATAACCATCTCTAGTGAAACACAAAAGAAAAAAAAAGCTAGTAGGACAAAAGAATAGAGAGCTGAAAACTTCCAAAAAGAAAAAATTGCTCACACTTTTTTTAAAAAATCTTATTCTAATATATTGCTGACTGGTAGGATGTTTTTTTTCTTTTATTTTTATTCATCCATTTTGATATGAAATTGAGTTATTTTGATTTAATCTTAAACATTGTTTTTTTCTTCGCTAATATCAAACTTTTCTTTGTTATTACTTCCCCTATGTGAATTTTATGGTACAATAAATCTAAGAAATGGCCTGCAGTATTTAAGTGTAGAGACATTAAAGGTATATTTAGTTGTTTATGGAATGTTTACTGTATCCTGGTAGTACTGGGTTTAGTTTTATTATCTTGTTGTAAGTAGTGGTTAGATACCCTTAAACATTTTTGCACAACTATGTTTAAATAGTTCATTCCATCTATTGATTACTTTAAAGACTACAATTTTTTCTTACAATATCTGCATGTTCCTATGCACCCCTAACCATATATAGTACTAATGTTGTATTTTACTATTCCAGTTAGATTTTTTTAAAGCTTCATGTTGAATTCCTTTCAAACAAATTTGTATCTTTTATCTCAGAACAATGTAGAACTTATTTTCTTCAGAAAATGATTGTATTTGCAGAAATTAATTTGTTATTTAAGTATTTCTTTGCATAAGTTGTGTACAAGTTTTAATGTATTCACTCCAGAAATATATTACATTTCGAGACAAACTCAGGCATAATAATTATTTCTTGAATAATATTAGAACAATGTTAATATAAATTCCTCATTTTTTCGCTAGCTTGATTTTAATTTTTTTGAGAAATGTGATTCGATTAAACTAATGGTTAATGCTTATAGATTTAAATTACATGAGTTAAGGATCATAGATTTAATTTTAATTACGTTAACTTATATTTGTGATGGATTTTTTTTGTGTGAAAATTTCTCTGGATGCGGCCCCATGTGGTGACCGAATATGACAAAATAGTCCCGCTGTAGCTCATGCATGTCATAAGAGGTGACTAAAATGGATACTTAGTGCTTGGGGATATAGCTGGGAATCCTGCCACTGGGGATTATATCAGGGGACCTCAGGGACTTGCCTTCTTTAGGTAAGTACTGGAATTACGACTCTGAGGCACCCTATTGATCTTTTTCTTTCCCATGGCATTTAATGTCTTTAGTAAATGTGAGTGATGCATCCACGGTTATCCTAGTAATCCTTCACTATTTTCGTCCCTCCTTGTCAACCAATTTTTGTCTTTTTTTCACGTCTAGACTACACTTAAATCTTGTTTGTGTCTAGACTACACTTAAATCACCAATAACATTCACTCACTCACATTCTCTTGATGTGAACATTTTAATATAGAAACAAGTTTTGCTCATTTAGATGCATTAAATTTAGAAATATTGCTATATTGTTTGTACTTCAGCTTCATCAGTCAAATATTTAATTGAAAAACAAAACTGTACTTTTCCTGGTTCCAATTACATCAATTCAATCATTGTTGGGCGACAATTTTCTGGTTTGGTAAAAATAGTTAATGGGATTTAACATGTTTCAAAAATTGTTCAGTTTTGCAATTATAATTTTTATAAAGGATGCATTTGTTCTGTTTGCAGTACTTGTAACACAGTTGTATAAAAAAGTGAAAATTTGTTGGGTTTTTTTTCTAAATTCTTTGATGATAGATTTTTTTTAATAAATGTAGGTGTTCATCAGTCTGTACATGGATTGTTGTTCTTGCAAATGTATAATATTAATATAAAAATGTTGTCAATGTTATAAATAAATATTACTTCAGATTTCATCTTTTTATTACTTCTTATTTTAAAATTGTAGAATGATGTATAAAGATTCAGAAATCTGCAATTCTTGATGAAAATTTAATTTTTTATAAAGTATTTTTTTATCAAAGTTTATAGTATGATTATATATTTGTGACAGAGGTATTTTCATATTACTAAATTAATAATTTAAAACTTTTTTATTTGAAGAAAAAGAAGATGATGCTCTGCACAGAATTTTTCAGTATTGAAAAAAAATATATAATTTTTCTTTCAGAATGCTATATATAAACAGGAAAATTGGTAATTAATTTATTTTTATTATATAAATCAGTAATTCATGTTGTAGTTTTAGAGAATATTGACAGTAAAATACATATAAATACTTCATACAATTGTGAAAGAATTTGTTAACATTATCTTGTATTTTAAAGCATTTGTAGTAAAACTTTCAGAAGAAACTGCATATAAGCTGTGTTTACTGAATCAATAAAACAAAAACATGCTCTTTTTCAATAAAACTATGATTAAACAGGCCACAAATTAAATGTCTTGTCTTTGAGTCAACATTGTCCTAATGCCAACATTCATAATCATATTATTTCAATGATACTACATTTTTACTATTCATAAAATCCATATCCAAAAATAGTTAGAATAAAGATCTAGAATGGATTTAATATCTCTTTATTTCATGCAGTTTATTTCTTTCTGTTATAAAACTGAGTAATCAACTCTAAACTACATATAAAAGTCTTTCGACTCAAACCTTTTTGTTCTCAGATATATACACAATTATGAATTCTTACTATTGGTTTGTATAGTTAACCTGTGGTCGAAAATATGTACTGATTTAGTAAAAATAATAAATACATCTCATTTTTTTTTTGTTGAAAAAATCGATTTATTATTAGTTTATCAAAAACTTAACCAAAAAATACAAAGTGTTTCTTGTAAAAAATATGGTGTGAACTTTAAAAATTGTTTATTTGAATCTTTTTCATGTTTTTTTTTTTTATTTAAATGCTGAATAATAAATTCATTGAATTGAGCTTACTTATATTTGTATAATAAAGTTTTACAAATAATTCCTTTATATATCTTCAGTAATTTGTTAAACTTCCAGTTATTCAACAACTGTATAAAAATTATGCAAGTTAATTTTGCATGACGCATCTTTGTTATCATGTACTTGTTTTTGAAGAAAACATTTCTATTTATCTATTAAATTTTATATTTCTGGCCATGAAAAAAGTTAAACTTAATATATATTTTTTACTTTATATAGCATGAATGCACCTGTTATGGTAGAGCTTGATGGTGAAATAGATCCATTGCAAATAGCCCTGAAAGAACTGAAGTAATTTAGTGTTTGATTTGTGATTTCTTTTATTTTTCATATCTATACTTTTTTACTATATATATCTAATTTTTCTTTTTAAAGTGACTTAATCATCTATTTAAAATATTTTCTTTTCTTACGCAAATTTGTGAAACAATTCAATGATTGTTTATATTGTCACATCTTATGTTTTACTGTTGGAATATTTAAATTCTATTAATTTAATTTTTTTTTTAACTTAAGGTATGGAAATTTTATATAGCTATTTATTTTTAATAAAAATATGTGTGTCTGTTATTAGATATTATAAAAGAAATCCTTTGCACTGTCAAAATTCTTCATATGAAATATATTATATTAGTTTTTTATGCTTCTTATATGTGTCTTAACTGTTAGTTTAAATTATTTACTTAAAGATAAAATTGAGCAATTTACATAAACAATAAATAGTAAATTTTCTACTGAAAGTAATAAGTTGTTCAAAAAAAGTACTTTCATATAAAAATGTAACTTTCGATGAATTAAAAATTTTTCGGTACATGTGTAAATTTTCATCGACTATGAAAATTGGCACTGTTTCAGCTAAATTTACACGCCAATAATTTCCTACTCAATTACACTAAACCTATCATAGTTTGGTGACATTTTTTGGGTTTGGTGAAAATGGACAACAGTAATTTGCACATGAACCATTTTTTGTCAATAAAATGTGTTACTTTACATATTGCCTATAAAATGTGATATTTTGCATACTTCCAATAAAATGTAATTTTTTACATACAGCGAATAAAATGTTATTTTAATTACAGATTCAAGATAAAATATTTTAATTTATCCATGAATTATACTAATTTATTTAAATAAAGTTGCTTTCTCCTTTAACTAGACAGCATTGATATTAACTCAGATAAATTGCCTTATTAATTAATTTTTTTTCTCAGATTAATTGCGATTCATTCTATCTTTAAGATTTCGTTGAAAATCAATGCCTACATCATATCTTTCTTGTACTTCTGCAACAAAAGCAGAAGATGTAGTTTTATCTTATAACATGTTCTGTTATTCGTGTTGAGAAATTAGATAAGGTCATTACATTAAGTTACTCTGGAGCAAAAGTACTTATTGACATTTCTTTCCATACACAGTCACTCTATTCCCTTAAACATACATACACGTTAGAAGCCCATTGTAAAAAATATATTATGAACTTAAACTGGACTTCTTATAAATACTTTATGTATCTATATGAAGAATGTGTTGCATGAACGTTATTGAAATTAGGAAAATGATGAGAATAATTGAAAAAAACTATTACTTTCAAATTTCAGAGCTCGTAAAATTCCCATCATCATTAGAAGATATTTGCCTGATCGAAGTTACGAAGATTGGGGTGTTGATGAATTGGTAATCACAGAATAATCTTTGTAATTATCTACTGGTGAAAAAGAGTCCTGCAATATATGTTTTATTTTATATTTATCAGTTATAAATTAATTTACCTGCAGTTTTATTGATAAGATATCAGATTATTGTGATCTTGACTTATTTTTCATATTTTGAAAATACTTGTATTTTAATAAAGACTTTATTATAAATAAAGGATCTATATGTAATACAGAAATATTTTTTGACTCTGGCTTATTTTCATTTTAATGCATCAATTTCTAGCATAAAAGGACGCAAATGCATTATTTTGGGATTAAAACGTATTAAATCTTATATTTTGTTTTCAAAATTTAAGAAATTTTGTTTGAATGGCTTTCAATAAAAATAAAATGACTAGAAAACGGCAATCCCCACAGTAAGAGAATTGTAAATTTTTTTATATTGGTAACATATTCTTATTTGAATATGTGTGTAATGAAAATTTAGATTGTTCTATAATATTCGTACTGAAATATTATTTTATGACTTCTTTAAAATTTGATTGAACTGATGCTTTTTATTCAGTGCATTTTTTAAAATTATTTTTGGAACACTTCTTTTAACCATATATATACAAGCTGATTATAATTAAAGTTAAAGTTTCAAAACGCTATAAAAAAAAAAGAACGATCAGAATGACGTCAAATTTGAACGGAATATTATTGAGGAAGGGGAAAAACGTATGGCATAAGAAAAGAAAAATGTTCCAAATTTTAGCAACAGATGGCGCTGTAAGCATCATAATTTAAAAGGGTTCGATTACAAATGACAAATGAATCGTAAACGACGACTAAGGTGTAAATTACATGTTAAACCAACTGTACTGCACAGATGTGATATTGTTGGTCACGTAAACCCATCCACAACGGCAAGGTCATATCACACAGGAAGGGAAAAATCGGTTTTTAATTGTCCTGAGGCCAAAAAACCGCTTAAAAGGCATCTATGAAATCGGTTTTTAATTGTCCTGAGGCCAAAAACCGCATGAAAAGCATCCATAAAATCAGTTTTTAAATTTTGCGAGACTGGCGCTAAACATGTTCAATATGCTGTCCACCGTTGTGTTCAACAGGATGAAATCGAGAAACAGCATGTTCCACAAAGTGTCTCCGGGGTCACGTTCAGAATGTGTTGCGCAATGCGTGTCTTCAGCTCAGTGCGCAATCGGAGCACTGAACACAGCATCTTTCAGATAGCCCCACAGCCAGAAGTCACACGGATTAAGATCAGGTGATCGGGGCGGCCAGGCCGTAGGGAAATGACGGCTGATAATTCTAGCATTTCGGAAATGCGATTTCAGCAGCTGATTCACTGGATTTGCAGTGTGCGGAGGAGCGCCATCTTGCATAAAAATGATCCCATCCACGCTGTTGAAGATCTGGAATGACGTGATTGAGCAAAAGATACTCATAGCGCTGATCAGTGACGGTAACGGGAACAGGACTGAAAGCACCCGTCTCCTCGAAAAAATACAGACCTATGATAAATGATGCCGTAAACCCGCACCGCACAGTGACCTTTGCAGGATGAAGTGGTACTGGTTGAGTTGCGAGTGGATTGTCTGTTGCCCATATTCGGCAATTCTGAGCATTGATGTATCCTGTCTGAGGAAAATAGGCTTCGTCTGTCCACAAAATTTTCCAAGGCCTTTCGTTGTCCACTTCCATGCGAAGAAGAAATTCTGAAGCAAAAGTCTCTCTTGCTAGCAGGTCAGAAGGAAACAACTTCCACACATGGCTAATTTTGTAAGGATAGCAATGAAGGTTGTTTCGTAGAATTTTATGCACCGTACTCGCAGGCCTGTCCAATGTACTGGCAATTCCCCGTGCACTGCATGGTTGCACATCATCGTTCAATTCCTCCTGCACTGCTGTTGCCGCTTCTTCGACGACCGTCGAATCAATTTTTTCCCTCCTTCTACCAGATTGCACATCAAAAGAACCTGTTTTTCAAATTTCTGAGTCATTTCCTCCATACCATTGGCAGTCATCGGTCCAACGCCTTTTTTAATACCCTTGAGTGTCCGAAACTTCTGCAGAGCTCCTGATGCACAGTCTTTGTTCTTGTAAAAAATGCTTTACGAGCAGAGCGCGGTCATTCAGTGAGACAGTCATGGCGTACTTCTCCGACGCGAATCGAGGAAAAGCTGTGTACCCGGCGTTTTTATAACAACTGAAATGAGTCGTACGCATGACAGGTATTTTTATTTACATATTCTGACGCTTTCAGCATCATCTGTTGCTAAAATTTGGAACTATTTTTTTTCTTATGCCATACGTTTCCCCCCTTCAATAATATTCCGTTCAAATTGGACGTCATTCTGATCAGTAGTTCTTTTTTTTTTTATAGCGTTTTGAAACCTTAACTTTAATTATAATCACCCTGTGTATGTGTGTGTATTATATATATATACATATATATGTGTGTGTGTATGTTTGAAATATTTTTTTGCAATTAAGCTCGCTTTTTACTATAGATTATTAAAAGACCCGTTATACGTTGAATTATATTGTAGTAAACTATTCAATACAGTCAAACTATTATTTAGGAATAAAGACGAAAGCGTTGTAGCCGATGTAAAGACCCACGGGATTAATATTTGAACCGCATGTCAAAATTTCGAGGCGATTGATGAAAATTTTCGTAGAGTTAATATTAAGCACAAATCAACAATAAAATTTTGAATTTTATATTTTATTCATCTCATATTCAAGTATAGTTTTTAATAAATGAGTAATTTACAAAGTTCTTAGTTGATAACATATAACAATTTTTAAACGAGGTAAGAAGCGTAGATTATTTATTATTTTTAATAATTATATTCATCATTTTGAGTTATAAAAATATTCAATTTTAAATTAATTCAAAGGTAATCGGTGCACAATATTCTTGGTTAATCTGTCTCTGGCTAAAACAAATTGATTCGATGGTTTTCCCACACGTGAGCATACAACATATAATTGCTCATGGTAAAAACATGGATTTTCCAAGACTAAGCCGCAAATTGACATTGTTTGACCTTGAGACTCATTTATGGTCATGGCGAAAGCTAAACGAACTGGAAACTGAACCCTTTTGAAGGGTATCACAGATTCTGACGGTATCATTGGAATGCGTAGCAACAAGACCACTGCTCCTCTAGTCTTTCCAGTCAAAATGGTTGCTTCAAGAATATTTCCGATGACCAAACGTGTACCATTGCATAATTGAGGTGGATTCAAATTACGCAGAAGATTAGTTTAGTTTAGTTTTTATTAACGTCGCACTAGAAGAAACACGAGGGCTATTGGCGACGGACCTCGTAATTTTGAACCACGGTCAAGTGACGAGGACGACACCTGAGCTGGCACCCCCCTCTCCTAACATCCACACCACGCCAGCGGGAGAACTTTGGGCCCGAACAGATTTAACGTGCATCAGCCCCGGCTACATGGCGGGTCTTTGGCGGCCAAGGATCGAACCCGCGACTAAACGAAAACCGCCGGTCGCGAGTCCACGACCTTGACCACTAGGCTACCGCGGCCCAAATTACGCAGAAGAATAATAGGTGAACCAGTCTTAAACCGAAGATTATGTGGTGACATCTAGGGATAGAATACAATAATCTAGGGATAGAAATTATTTGCTGCCCATTAATATACGACGTATGAAAAATATTTGAGATATTATTTTTGTTTTCCAGAATTTTTAAATCTATAATACCAGGGGTATTAAGATGCAGAGGAGAAAATTCACCATTCGAAATTTGGGAGATAAAAAAAATTTATTCGCTAATCTTTTGATTTTCTCCGACAGTATTTCCTGATCAGCTATTTGCAGGAGAACAATATTTGGAGTCCATTGTGGTAAACTCAATGCGATTCTGAGTGTTGTGGTTTGAATGGTATTAATAGTTTTGAACTAATTATCTGACCATTTAATTATGATGTGACATGTGTAGTAAAAGGAGCTGCAAATACTATTGTTGGTTAATATGATCAAGTCTTTTGCTCTTGGACCGTAGTGCTTATATGCTATTCCTTTAAAGCCAATGATTTTTTTTCAAAGCTTTGTTTTTCATCTGTTTCATTGTTGTGGTATTTTGATTCTGGTTGGAAAAATAAACTCCGAGATATTTGATGGAAGATTGCCAAGTGAGAGGGAATCCTACTAACATAATATTAGGAAACGATTTTGTTCTCTTATTAGATAATTCTGCTATTGTACTTTTTTCAGGACTTAGGGACAGTTTCCAATAATTGCACCATTATGTTATTCTTTCTATGGTATTTTGTAATTTTCTACTGACTATATCCAGGGACTGATGGGAACAATAAATAAAAATATCTGCGTAAACCGAGCACTCCTGTTTCTAGTGTTTCCAAGATATCATGCATATAAATAGTAAATAATATGGGTGAGAGGTCACTGCCCTGGAAGACTCCTTTTAGAACAGATTTTTTGAATGAAAGACTGCCCTCCCTCCATAGAATCTGTAAAGATCGTAAAGTTAGAAATGTGTGGATCCATCGAATTGTTTTCCCAGTAATTCCAATTTGAAGACATTTGTATAATACCATCTATGTAAACTGAATCATAAACTCCCTTTTTATCCAAGCTAATTCCCACATTTTTTTTTTTCGTTTGGCATCTGCAATAAATTTATGAATCAAGTATGTGGCTGTTCTACAATCTCTAAATAGTACAAATCCGTAATGATGAGTGTATTTTTCGTTCTTTTGTCAGAAAGTAAGATATACGTCCAGTCAAGATTCTTTCAAATGTCTTAGAAAATACGGTTATATTAAAGCTATTGGTCTGTAGTTAAAGCTCTTGGTCTGTAGGATGAAATTTTAGTTTTGTCTTTGCCTGGTTTCGGAATTGGGAGAATAATTGCATGTTTCCATGATTGAGGTACAATGGAATTCTGAAATATAAATGCTGAAAATAGTTTAGAGCGACAATTCGTTGGTTATTTTTCAAGTTCTTTAGTTAAGTTGCGTTAATCTGATCTGTTCCTGGGTAGTATTTTAAACATATTTTATGGCTCTGTTTAATTCTGAAATATGGAGAGGTTTATTGAGAAGGTCATTTTCTTTATTGAGGAAATCCAGGGGGAGTGGTTCGTGAGAACCATTATTGGATGCAAAATAGTTTGCAAAAAGATTCGCTTGCTTCTGAGGTTGAGCTATATAATTATGAAACTGAAGGAGGTTTAACGTTGATTCTGCATTCTTATTAGTTGTAAGTTTTTTGAGAAGACTATTGAATATTTTAGGATTAGACATTTTATTACATATTTCATCCCAGTACTTTGCTTTCTCTTGTTTAATATGGAATCTCAGTTTGCTCGAATATTGTTTATATTTAATCCATAGTTGTGGCGAAATGTTGCTTATGGCCTTTTTACGGAAATTTTTTTTTGAGCTAGTATAAATTATTGCAGATGCTGTTCCACAATGGAGGGAATGGTCTATTGGATATTTGGATTTCCTTTGTGTTATTTCTGATTATTTCTGAGATTGTATCAGTCAGGCTATCTATTTTGTTTTCTGGATTTTCTAATGATGATTGTATTTGCTTCATTATTAAGTGACAGTCTGTTTTCTGAAAGATTCATTTATTCTGACGTTGTAAAGATAACTCCTGTAATTATGGGATAGTGATCACATTCGTAAGAGCATTCCCTTACATAAGTATTAGAGATTCCGAATAGGTTTGCTGTGCAGAGGGTGAGATCAATTAGAAGCTGCGCTTGTATTACCTCTGTGGGTACGGGTAGTTGTGTTAAGAAAGATGAATGTGAGTGAGTGAATGTAAAGTTTATTGGCGCAAGAGCCATATATGGCTATGCTGCGCCAAATAAGATTAAACTGTGGTCTAGACGTGAAGGTGAAAAAAGGTAAGTGATTGACAAGAAGGAGGGTCGAAAATAGAGAAAGATCGCTAGGGTATAAGAAAGATGAAATTAGAGTCAGTAAACCATTTCACAAAATCATTACTATGAGGCGAAATATGGCTCGAACCCCACATCGGGTGATGGAGGTTAAAGTCTCCAAAAATCAAGATTGGAACTCTTAAGGATTCCAAGTAAGTTGCATGAATGAAATATTAAGTCCCCATGGAGTATATAAATTTATTATATGAAAAGAACTATTATTAATATATAATTTAACAATTAACATTTCTATGTCAGGTGACTGTATTACTGAAGCAGGGATTTGAGGGGAAGAAATATTTGTTGGCATTGCTATTAGCAGTCCTCCTCCTGGTCTGTCAAGTCTGTCTTGCCTGAAAATTATTTTTCCGGGAATAAAAAATTTATCGCCAGATTTCAAAAATATTTCCTGAAAGATCCAAACGTCTGTCCTGCTGAAGGGAGGGATATGGAACAAGATTAATTTGTTTTTAACACTTATACAATTCCATTGCAGAAAAAACATGAATGAAAAAAAAAGACTAAATTTAAAACTTTGTCCTTCCCTGGAGGTAGGAAAAAAAAAACAAAAAAAATTTTAATCGTAGAGAATTTGTCCACATATGAAATCAAATATAAGAAGCTCTAGTAAAACAGACCATCCTATATCAATTTCATTAGGTGTTATGTTATTAGATGCTCCAGGTATGGGGACACAAAAGTTTTGAAGCATTTTGCTGGTAGATTTTTACCGATTGGGAGACGCTGATTTTTTCCCGGTTTCAAAAAATGTGTACAAACATTGTCTCCATCATTTTCTGAACGTTTTCCATAATCTTTATTGTTTTTCTAATGCGGTTTGAAAAGTTACGATACTTTCCAATTTTTTCTCAAATTCTTGCATATTTGGACCAGTTGGATTTGATTTTAAAATGGCAGAATAGTTATCAAAATGTTTTTCTTGGTATCTTCGTCTTGCCTCTGATAAAGTTAAATGATGTGTGCATTTATATTACATGATCTGTTTTTCCTTAAGAAATGTTGGACATAGAGGGGAATTAGTGGGATGGTCTCGTTTGTAGTTAAGGCATATTATAGTTGTGGTGCACGAGCCAGTGTGGGGAATACCGCAATTGATACATATTATAAGTTTTTGACAGAATCGAGACGTGTGGTAAAAACTAAAGCATCTATTGCATTGTTTTGGTTTGTCTATGAAAGTTTGGATGCGGTGATTAATGAATCAGAGTTTTATGTTTTCGGGAATAACAGTGCCAAGGATAGTGATAAGTACCGGGGATACCTCCTGGTTACCTTCTATTTTAACTAAGCGTCGTATTTCCATTACTTCGATATCGTTTGTATTTTATTGTTATATTGAAAAATCTGCCTGTGGTAAAATGATTGGTATTTCGTAAATTAGAAAACGCGATGTACATCCTTCCCATACGATACTTGCTTTTACCGGAATGCTTAAGATATGTTCTACTGCGAGGATTTGGGCAGCACAAGCAGTGTTAGAAGTATTAAATTTTGTTTTGCCATTCCGTGTAAATGACATATTTGAAATATTTTCATGTCTGGTAATCTTGTTTTTTTATCTCCGAGTGTAAAAGTTGTCAGTTTGTTTTGGGAATGGGCGATGTCTTTTGTTTTCTAAAAATATGGTAAACTCGGCTATTTTTCAATTTCCCGTCCTTATTATGAGTTCCTGATCACTTTCAGGGCTTCGAAAGTATTTACTGGTATCAGAGCTCATTGTAATGTCGTTCATTGGGGGATAACATTCATCTGAATCCTTTACTCTAAATGTAGAGTGATTCAGTTTGAGTCGCCTCCAGACGTTCGAAATAATATAAAGTTGAAAGCGTAACCACTTGGCGACAGGAATTGTTTGGCGATATTTTGACCATTGTGGCTACCATGCTTTCTCTCCACTGAGGTGGCTTTAGCCGTGGCAACCCTTTCGAGTAAGGCTTCAGGCTCCGCCATAAAAATCTCCAAATTTAGCGATTTTTCAAATCTCGCCAAGTGGTTACGCTAAACTGCATTTTCACCGGTTGACTTACCAAAAATACAAAATAATAATAATAATTAGAACAATTATAATAATAATAATAATTTGAGAGAGGAGAAAGGAGTAACTCTGGTACCTCTTTCTTGGAAGTCAGAATTCAGAAACCAGCTACAATGAGGAATTGTAAACCAGTTCCTAACATGCGCATTTGTTTTGATTCATTTGAAATAAGTATATCGTAAACACAGTTTAAGTTTTGTTAACACAATATTGTTGCCACACGTTTTGAAGAAATTGGGTGTTGCCAATCGGCAGATCCTAAAAGCACAAATGAAACAAATAATTTGCAATAAAAAATATTGTGACTGTATATTAAGTTAAAAACTGCCTTATCTCTCAAGTTGGACCAAACTGCACATAGTGTGCAAAATTTCATTAAAATCGGTTCATTAGTTTAGGAGTTCCTCGCGGACAAACAACGTGGCACAGAATTTTTATATATAAAGACTAATTCACACCAACAATCATAACATCTACCCTGACTCACATTTGAATTCAAATTTAAATTTGGTACTATTCAGCATTTCTATTGTGTCATAAGTACCATCACAGAAGATTTCAGTTTTAAAAAAATCCACCTGTGGAGTTTCCACCAACATACTGAAAATCTTTGTTATGATGTGTATGGACTCCAATATTAATTAATGTTTTAACGTCCCTCATAATCATTCATTTGATATGAAACTCATCAGTGAATAGTCTGTCACAAGAACACCCCTTTAGACAATGTCATCTGCCAGAACCTCTACAATTTCAATGTGCGTGTGATTTACCACAGAATCTTTGCCTTTTCTCAGATGATGCGGCAATGTTGTAGCATGCGTTAGTACCGTTAGAAGTTTGACGAAAATTAAAAAACTTAAACAAAAAGATTGGCCCACTCTTTAGCATATTAACGCACACACATACTGAACCCCAGAAGAATCAATTTTTTTTTATAAAAAAGACTCATACTACTATTCACACGGCAACTGTAACTTTTTAACTATAGAATGTCCTAGGAGTGTGGTGGCTGTGGTAGCCGAGGGGTCCTGGTCTCGGGTTCGTGACGTAGCCTATTGTTCATGGCCGCGAACTCACAGCAGGCGATTTTTGTCTTGGATTCGAGCCTTGATGTCACTGAAAGCCCGCCATGTAGCTTGGGCTTATAGCTTGTAGCCCACCATGTAGCTTGGGCTTATAGCTTGTAGCCCACCATGTAGCTTGTCGGGGTCCAAAGTTCTCCCGTGGTGTGGTGTGGAAGTTAGGAGAGGGAGTGGCAGCTCAGGTGTCGTCCTCGTCACTTGAGCGAGGTTCAAAATTTCGAGGTCCATCGTCAATACCCCTCGTGTTGCTTCTAGTGCGACGTTAATAAAAGCAAACCAAAACCGAGTTTGTAAGCTTTCTTGTTGTGGATTCGAGCCTTGGTTCCACATAACACACGTCGTGTAGCGGGGCTCATGCGCATTAAATCCATCAAGGTTCCAAGTTCACTCAGCAGTGTGTGGAAGTTTGGAGAGGGAGATGCCAGCTCAGGTGTCGTTCCAGTCTCTTGACCGAGTTTCAAATGGATGAGGTTCATCAATTATTGCCTTGTGTTACTTCTAAGTACGACCTTAATAGACATTCAACCACTTTCTCACCAACGTGAGGATACTGAGCTCCCACAATTTTAATGTGCATAGGCCTCATGGCAAGATAGCCTTGTGGTAATGTTAAGGACTCGCGGATGGCGCGGTTTTCGTTGAGTTGGAGGTTCCAGCCCTGATGTCCTAAGGACCTGCAGGGTTGCAGAGCTGAAGCACGCTAAATCTGGTCGAGGTCTTAAGTCCACCAGTTGGTGTTGGGTGGAAATTTGGAGAAGGAGGTGCCAGTTCAGTGGCCGTCGTCATCATTTTAATCGAGATTCAAACTGATGAGGTCCGTCGCCAATGGCCCTCGTAATGCTTCTGAGTGCGACGTTAATAAACAATCACATCCATATCCCACTATGAGGAATTTTAGACCCTGTGATATGTTTTTGATTGAATACTAATTAAAGTCGCATCGAAGAAGCAACACGAGGGTCTCTTTCAAGTGACGAGGATCATACCTGACCTGGCACCTTCCTCCCACGCCAACGGGAGGACTTTGATCTTCGACAGATTTAACGAGCATCAGTCCCTCTACAAGGTGGATCCTTAGCGGCATCAGGACTCGAACCCACGACTCGACAAAAATAATGCGGACTGTGAGTTTGCGGGAATGATTTAGTAGTCCACGACCACGAGATCTAGCGGAAGTATACATGCAGAATCTCCCTCGCGAAGACTTGACTCTACGACATGATTTCAAAAATATTTCGAATTCTTCCCTATTTCAACCAAATACCAATAAATTCGAAACACGAATTTTAGAATGCACACACACACTCAAATTTAGAAATGCAGTCATAAATAATCTTTGGGCATTATTTTTACGGGGATAGGATCCTTTATTGGTCAATGTTTCGTAAAATTCATTTGATCAATGATAATTTTTAAACTTGTGACGTTTCCAGTGGAATTATAGTAATTACATTTTTCAGAGTTTGAAAAACTATTTTGAAGGTCAGATACAATTTAGGTATTGTTAATTTTTTAATATTGAATGAATTTTAAAAAGCTTCTTATAGTATTTCGCTAATTTTAATAATTAGTTTTATATATTTCTTTGACTGTATAGAAAGGAAGTTGCGATATTTTCTTAGTTTTTATGCATTTTAAAAAAAATGAATTGAGTTTTACTTAGTTTTTAAATCAGTATGCGTGAAATTTATTCATTTATATTTGTAAATCGAATTTTTATTCTGATGGATAATTGAATTCACTATCTATTGGAGTAATCTTAAAATAGTAATATTTTTTCCTAGAAAATATAAACTTCAAACTTTTTCGTTTCCGCTGGTCGTTAATAAACGATTTTCTAAAACTTGGTAATTTTGTACGCAAATAATTTTCTTAATAAACCTACTACGAGTTCCATTGTTAATCTTTTCAAGAAATATTTTAATAGAAATGCAGCAATAAAATATTAATCTTTTTAAAACTCGAAGGAAAAAACTATTTCTCATTGTAACTACGTTTTAATGACTCTTTTTTTTACTATTAACACGTGATCTTAAGTGTATTTGTTTATCGAAATGACCTTATCACTGCATCGTAATTCAATGCACATTTCTGGATTGTGTCAAATTTATGATCTGTCTCGATCTTAATCTCTTCTCCATGATTCCTTACCATCCCCTTCGTCATTTGACTGTTCAGAATTATGAAATCAGCAAAATAGTGGCTCTTTTTTCACATATAAAAAGTATAAGTTGCATGATTTTTGGATTCGGTGACGATTTTATTCTGACAATTTTCTTTTTACTAACCCTTGCGATATTAGAATTTTCGGTTTAGCCGAATGGTTAGTCGAGAGCTCGCAAACTGAATTTTTATAATTCAGTTTTCCAGGCCGAGCTTTCAGCAATCGGATTTGTCATTTTGTGGGCTGTCTCGCATAACTTCAAAGTTTCTGTTTGTTCCGACAGTTTATCATCAATATTGTTACTGCAGAGTGCCAGAAATAAATTGGCTTTTGTCAATACTAATAAAGAAAAATTGGCAACTTGTTCTGATTTTTACAACTAATGGGTTCGGGCTCACATCGGAGATTATTATAACGAAATCGCGGATTTCTTTGCAAAGTTCGTTGTCACTTATGGTGAGAGAATGAATGTGTTTCTGCTCCCAGTCTCGTATAGTTATGACTTTAAAAAATAAGTTTCTTCCTGAATGGGAGGCCTGGTGGTCAATTTGTAACACTGGTATTCGAGTTCAGTCCTATATTCCTAGACAAAAACTGAGTTTTTATACGAATTCTGGTTTTATTACTCTCTTCTTAATTGGTCATGATCCCTTTTGTTTCTTAATTAAATCGGTTTCATTTGAAAAAATACAAATTCACGTCCCTGTGGCTCTGTTAAGAATGCTGACCATTGCGTTTCCTCTTGCCCTTTTACCAGGGATTCTCATTTAAAATGTCATGCAGTTGAAGCGAAACCTATTTGGCTGAAGTCCGTATGTGAAAATCTCTACTTGCATTCTAAGCTTAAATCCTGTAATCTTACAGCTTGTAAGATTTCCCAGTAAATTTTTTTAATCGTTTCAGATTTTTATTGCATTTCTTAATATTTTAATTTTCCTTTATTGTGTAGCTTTTATTTTATACCTTGCATACATAATCATATCTTTGTCTAACACTAAAGTTTTGCTTACGAGTTTGCGGACACTTTTGTAGTGTGCCATTTAACCTGTTATGCATCTTATTTCTGCAAGAAAATTCCTGCTGTTATTCTTTGTACAACATTTTTATGTATTTCACTTGGTGTGTGTATCAGTGTGTCATCAAATTTTCGATCATTAATTTAACCAACTTCCCATCAATCTAGAGCTCTGAAACTTTGGAAATCGTTCTTGCTTGCCTAAAAATGCAATATTTAGACATTTGCGATATGTTTTAATTAATATTTCAATTTTTTTTCTTAATAATGCAGTTTAGCCCAACCACTTGGTGCGATTTCGAAAATTGCCAAACTTGACGATTTTTTTTGGCTGAACGTTAAGGCTGCGAAGCAGACCAGGGTAGCCACATTTGGCAAAATACCGCCAAATAATTCCTGTCACCAAGGGTGGTTGGGCTAAACTGCATTCGAACCATTTAATTTACCGGGTGAAATAAATAATTTTAGTTGGTTTTAACGTTTTTATACATTTCACTTGGTGTGTGTATCAATGTGTCATCAAATTTTCGATCGTTAATTTAACCAACTTCCCATCAAGCTAGAAATCTGAAACCTTGGAAATCGTTCTTACTCGCCTAACAATGCAGTATTTAGACATTTGCGATAAGTTTTAACTAATATTTCGATAATTTTTTTAATAAACTTTGATATCATATAAAAACGTTGGGTTTTTTTATCTCGAATTATTTTTTTTCATGTTTACACTCCTATTAAGTTTTTATATTTAATTCCTGTTATGTGCATGTTTTGCTGTGTAAAAACAGTGTAAACTTTATTTAATTTTGATTTCGAAATTATATATCTTGTGTTCTTTTGTCTACTGAGTGAGAGGGTGATTGTCTCTTGGGTGGCCGGTTCGTAGCTCTAAGACCTTTTGGGTGAGCTCGGTCCCTTTGGGGTATTCTGCCAATAGACCTCGTGTTGCTTCCAGTGCGACGTTAATAAAACCAAACTATGATTTTAAGTACGACTTTAATTAAACAAAAGAGTATTATTTTGCTCTTACAATATTTCTTTCTATTTTCAGAGGACAACGGATTTAATCCTATCGCAATGTCTAAAGAGGCAAACCATTCCCTTCAAGAATTACCGTGGTACAACTTTATTTTCAACTGCTTTTTTCGATCTTCTGTTGGCAGAATGATGTTCGTTGTTGTGGGTTTTTATATAAATCTAACCACAATCTGTCTTGGAGCACTTGTTAGATGGCTTCGAATACATTATCGAACAAGTTTCATAACATTTTTATCAAATCTTAAGCCGTACGTATATTATTTCCTGTTATTCAATATTCGAATAGACACTTCCCAAAAACACATGTTGGAACGTTGCACAAATACGCTGTGGGATGGTGTCACTAGTATCCGAAAAGTGTTCCATCATATCGTGGAAGGACACATTCTGGACAAAAATGGAATCGTGTATTTGATGAACGGAACTTTGAATGTTTTCACCGGTGGCTTCAAATGGATTTGCGTTCAACTTTTTGTCCAGATGATGGAGCCGTTAGTGTATGCTGCCTCTTTATTGTATTGTTGTTGCGAAAAGTTTTCGGATGCCGATTAGTGTTTTCAAAATTTGAGTGAACTCTCTCTCTTTTTTTTTTTTAAATCGTAAATTCTGAATTGAGAAGCATACCAGTGTGTTTTATGTAAAAATGCGTGATCTTAAGATACGAGAGTATAGAGAAATTATAATCTTCAAACCGAGGAGGAAAAATTAAACTCTGAAAAGCATTCGAGTGATGTTGGGATAGAAATAAAATGAACAATGCTCGATACTTATCACAAAAGTATAAAAGAAACCATTTTTTTTTCAGTAAACTCTATTATTAACAATCTAAAAGACTTATTGCAGCGATGTCAATCTGAAGAAATGCAGATGGTGAAGTCCTGATATTTTGAAAATCACTTTTAACGCAACATTAATTAGAATGCCTCGTATTTGAATGTTTTATTTCTAAGTTTTTAAATTGCTTGGATTATTTTATCACAATTGCTTATATGAAACGATGTTTTAATAAATGGATTACAACATAGTGTATGTTTCAGTGATTATGCAATACAATCAAACTGTTCATAATTTATTACAGTTTCTTCTAACAAAAGAAAATGTTACCATCTTATTTCATTACTTTTTGAGCAATAGAAACTGATCTTGGTGGTTCGCTATAACAAAATGAAAGTATTCTACCTTATTTTTTCCCATCAGGAAAATGTTCGATTTCTCCCAATTTTTGGCCACCGAATCCTAGCTGTTATGGTCGCAGACTCGCGCCCGGCGCTGTTTTGGTCGAGTCGTGGATTCGTGCCTTGATGTCCCTAGGGGGCCGCTGTAGCCTAATGGTCAAGGTCGCGGACTAGCGACCGGCGGTTTTCGTTCAGTCGCGGGTTCGATCCTTGGCCGCCAAAGACCCGCCGTGTAGCCGGTGCTGATGCACGTTAAATCTGTCAGGGTCCAAAGTCCTCCCATTGACGTGGTGTGGATGTTAGGAGAGGGGGTGCCAGTTCAGGTATAATCCTCGTCTCTTGACCGTGGCTCAAAATTACGAGGTCCGTCGCCAATAGCCCTCGTGTTGCTTCTAGTGCGACGTTAATAAAAACTAAACATTGATGCCCCCAAAGGCTCATCGTGTAGTCTGATTTCTACATGTTAAATCTGGTCCAGGTCCTAACTTCTCCCGTTGGCGTGGTAAGGAGGAGCTAGGTTTCGTCCTCGTCACTTGATCGGACCCGTGTGGTCACCGGGAATGGCAGCACAGTCCCACTGTAGCTCATTCATGTCGTAAGAGGCGACTGAAATGGGTACCCAGCGTCTGGGGGTATAGCCGGGCACCCTGCCACTGAGGATTATATCAAGGAATCTCAGGGGCTTGCCTTCTTTGCGTAGGTATGGGCATCATACCCCGATGCACCCTTGTGTTTTTTTCCATTAAGATTTCTGTCTTTGGTAAACATGGGTGAAGCGCCCGCGCGTTACACCTAGCGATCCTTCTCTATTTTCGATCCACTTTCGTGTCAATCAATTTTTGTCCTTTTCCATTTTTTTTTCGCATCTGGACCACAGTTAAATCTTGTTTTGCGCAGCACAGCCACATCTGGTTCTTGCATCAATAATCTTAACATTCACTTGCTCACGAACTAAGCTTTAAAAGTCCTCGGCGAATGTGGAACTCGGGGACTTAACTTTATTTTACGTCATACTCTTGAGGTAACCGAAAGATCCTTCCCTTGGAATTTATTTTCTTTAAAAAACACGGGATACCCTAATGACTCTTCTCAATTTCATCCACGGTAACCTAATGGTATTGATTGCGAATTCTTGGCAGGTGTTGTTTCCGTTGAGTCGTAGGTTAGAATCTTGGTGCCACTTTGACGTTGGAAGATTTCAGACCTCATGGAAAGTTGACTTTGATTGAAGTTGGAGTTTTGGAACCCTGCCCCATGGGTTCGAAGAAAAGTTCACCGGATGCAATATCTGCGCCTTTATCAACTGACAAAAAGATGTTCCCCGTCGGCCTATTTATTAAGGCATTAAGTTCAGTCGTTGCTATTGAAGATAGTAGTTGCATACTCTTTCCAGTATCATCAGGATAATACGAAGAGAAACATTCTGATATTTGTAGACAAAATCGTTTTTTACAGACATTACTGAAATTGAAATGCGTCCCTTCCCTGTTGAATTGAGGGCCGCGGTAGCCTAGTGGTTAAGGTCATGGACTAGCGGCCGGCGGTCAGTCGCGGGTTCGGTTCTTGGCTGCCAAAGACCCGCCGTGTAGCTGGAGCTGATGCACGTTAAATCTGTTCGGAGCCCAAAGTCCTCCCGTGGGCGTGGTGTGGATGTTAGAAGAGGGGGGGAGGGTGCCAGCTCAGGTGTCGTTCTCGTCACTTGACCGTGGCTCAAAATTACGAAGTTCGTCACCAATAGCCCTCGTGTTGCTTCTAGTGCAACGTTAATAAAAACTAGACTAAACTAAAACTAATCCCTGTTGAATTGAGTGGCCGCGGTAGCTTAGTGGTCATGGCTTAGGATTCGTGACCGGTGATTTTCGTTCATTTGCAGGTCCGATCCTTGGCCGCCAAAGACCCGCTGTGTAGCCGGGGCTAATGCACGTTAAATCTGTTGAGGTTCAAAGTCTTCCCATTGGCGTGGTGTGGAAGTTAGAAGAGGGAGGGGGTGCCAGCTCAGGTGTCGTCCTCGTCACTTGACCGTGGTTCAAAATTACGAGGTCCTTTCGTCAATAGACCTCGTGTTGCTTCTGTGCGACGTTAATAAAAACTAAACCTTGGTGAATTGAGTTTAGTTTTTGGGAAGATTCCAATTGACGTCGTCGGCTGTCACTAGTTGGATCTCTTTGACACTTGCACCGTAGCGGGTATCTAACTGGGACGTATGTGTGCGGTTGTTTAAAACAATCGTACACATAAATCACATGATGGCGCCTGATGCTAACAAACAAGCGTTTTACATCAGAAGCGTATGTAGCTAGTAGTTCTAAGATGTATTGCCATCTAGTGTTCTCCAGGTCATTACTTCGGCGTTGGTCACTTTCAACCCCTGAAAGGGGGGGAGTTGACCTTGGGGTACCTGTGGATGTTTCGAGCCCTTGACCACTTGGTCCAAAAAATAGTTGCCCGGTTGCTTTTTGTTGCGTTTTTACGTACTAGACTAAAAGACGTGGCCGTCAGGCTAGCTATTAAGGCGTTTCAAGTTCTATCGTCGTTGTTGAAGAAAGCCACTGCATCACTTAAGACCCATTTTATAACGTAAACCGCGCATGTTTAATATGTAGAAGCTCTTCCCTTTGCCATAGGTGACTGATCTCGTGTCATCCTCATCACTTCCGTTCAAGTTTACAATGTTAGTCTTCCATAGTTCTTGTGTTGCTTCTAAGTACTACGTTAATGAAACAATTAATCAAAAGAGAACAACTTTACTCTTGCATATTTCTTTCTATTTTCAGGACAACCGGACTCATCCCATTGCAATGTTTAAGAAGGCTGTCTGTTTCTTTCAAGAAATCCTATGGCGCAACTTTATCTTGAATTGGTTATTTCGAACTCTAATTGCCAGAATGATCTTCTTTTGCATGGATGTTTGTACAGATATAACAGGAATTGACCTCGGAAGAGTAATCGGATGGTTTTGTTTTATATATCGAGCAATTTTGACAAGAATTGTATCAATTATCCAACCGTTCTTATTTTATTTCCTGTTCTTTAACGGCCTTGTAGACTTTGTTGAATGCATCCTCTTGGAGAGTTACCGAGTTGCGCTGCTGGAGGGGGCAACTGATATCCGAAAAATGTTCCATCGAATTGCGAGAGGACATATTCCTGACCATGCTGGAAAGATTGATTTGTTGCACACAACTTTGAATGTTTTCTTCTTTGCTTTCATGTATATTTCCCTCACATTTTTGTTACAGGCGATGAAGCCAGCGGAGTATCTTGCCGTTTTATTGTATTCATATTCTGAAAAAATTGAAGGACCTACTCCATTTTTTTTTCAATTCGCCAATTCTGAATTGAAGCATACCAATGTCTTATGAACAAACGTGTGATCTTAAAAGATGTATGCGAGTACAGAGAAGCTTCGTCTTCCAATTTAAAAGAAAAGAAATGAACAAGAAATAGTGCATTTGCGATGGAAATAAATGAAGAATAATTCTCGAATATTAAGGATGCATTAAGGAAAATGTTTTTCTTTAATAAAACAAATTATATTATATAAAGTCGATGTAAAGTTTAAATCTGAAGGAAATGTATTGAATGCAGATGGAAAAATCCATAAGAATTTTGAAGATCACCTTAAACGGAACAGTAATCCGTATGTCTCGTGTTTAAATGTTTTATTTCTATGTTTTTAAACTGCTTGACAAATTGTGTCCACGATTGCTTATACAAAACAATGCTTTAATAAATAGATTATAAATAAGCCTGATTTTGTGTGTGATTATGCATTATTTCACCTTGGCTAGTTCCAATGTGAAGAGCAGATGTCAGTGACTCGCCTTCGCATTGGACATACTCGATTTACTCACAAACATATTGTTTGGAGAAGATGCTCCCGAGTGTCCTTCCTACCATGTCCCTTACACTATTCATCACATTTTGATTGACTGTCCGGTATTTGATCATCATCGCCGGACTTTTTTTCATCCATCTGTTCTGACTTGGTGGGGGAAAAACCCCTACATAACTTATTTGCTTTTTTAAAACATATTGGCCTTTTACACCAAATTTGATTTTAACTTTTTCTTATTTTTCTCCTTTTCTTTGATTCATATTTTAAAATTGTTCTTTTTCATTGATTGATTTTAACGAGTGTTTGGCGCAGCATAGCCTATTGTGGCTCTTGCGCCATGAAAATCCACAGTCACTCACTTACTTTAGCTTGGTGAAGTTCCTCTAATGAAAGTTCCCATGGGGTTTAGTGTCTTTGGTCACTGTAGCTCATGCATGTCGTAAAAGGCGACTAAAATGCGTATCCAGCGTCTGGGGGTATAGCCGGGCACCCTACCCCTGGGGATTATATCAGGGGACCTCAGGGACTTACCTTCTTCATGTAAGTACGGACTTCATGACCCCGAGGCACCTTGGTGATCTTTTTCTTTCCCATGGGGTTTACTGTCTTTGGTAAACACGGGTGACGCACCCCGGGTTACCCTAGCGACCCTTCTCTATTTTCGACCCTTCTTCTAGGGTCGCGGTAGCCTGGTGGTCAAGGTCGTGGACTAGCGACCGGCGGTTTTCGTTCAGTCGCCAGTTCGATCCTTAGCCGCCAAAGACCCACCGTGTAGCCGGGGCTGATGCACGTTAAATCTGTTCGGGGCCCAAAGTCCTCCCGTTGGCGTGGTGTGGAAGTTATGAGAGGGGGTGTGCCAGCTCAGGTGTCGTCCTCGTCACTTGACCGTGGTTCAAAATTACGAGGTCCGTCGCCAATAGCCCTCGTGTTGCTTCTAGCTGAATTACGACACTAATAAAAATAAGCCGCTCATTATCCTTGTCAGCCATTTTTACCTTTTTCAATTTCGTCCGTTTAATCTTGTTTGGCGCACCCAGCATAGCCATATCTGGCTCTTGCGTGGGGCCGCGGTAGCCTAGTGGTCAAGGTCGTGGACTAGCGGCCGGCAGTTTTCGTTCAGTCACTTGGACGATGCTTGGCCGCAAAAGACCCACCGTGTAGCCGGGGCTGATGCGTTAAATCTGTTCAGGGGTTAAGAAGTCCTCCCCGTTAGTGTGGATGTTAGGAGAGGTGCCAGCTCGTGTCGTCCTCGTCACTTGACCGTGGTTCAAAATTACGAAAGTGCGTCGCCAATAGCCTACCGATGTTGGCAGCTTCTAGTGCGACGTTAATAAAAACTAAACTAAACTGGCGAAACTCTTGCGCTAATAGAAGCCATCACTCACTCACTGTCTTTGTTGATGAAAACGGGTGACATACTGGGGATACCTTATCGATCCTTCTCTATTTTTCCGACTCTTCTTCTTGTCAGCAATTTATCTTTTCCTCTTCTCATCCAGACACAGTTGATTCTTGTTTGGCACTTAGCATAATATATTGTCTCATGCACCAATAAACTTTTACTTTCTTGCATGACCTTTTTGTCTATCAATATTTTACTGTGTTTTTAATGTCTAGATCAGATTTACCTTGTTCGGCACAGTATGGCCACATCTGGCTCTTGCTCCAATAAGACTTCACTATCATGACCATCATCCTCTATTGAAAGAATGTGTTATCGCCTAATTTCATTTCTTTTTGAAAAATCTTTCCCAAGGTGTTGTTTTATAAACCCGAGGTACAAGCCCCCAAGAGTACCTTAGAGATACACCTCTACTTTCGATG
>BMAW01010367.1:159830-175381 GCA_019974015.1 Nephila pilipes
AACGAACTAAACTTTGCAATTGTTTCTGAACAAGTTGTAAAGATAGTCGAGTCCATGTACTGTGGACCTCAGGGACTTGCCTTCTTCAGGTAAGTATGGGCTTCACGAACCCGAGGTACCCTAGTGATCTTTCTTTCCCATGGGGTTTACTGTGTTTGGTAAACACGGGTGACGCACTCCCGGGATACCCTAGCGATCCTTCTCTATTTTCGACCCTCCTTCTTGTCAACCACTTATCTATTTTTCAACTTCACGTCTAGACCACAGTTTAATCTTGTTTGGCGCAGCATAGCCATATCTGGCTCTTGCGCCAATAAACTTTACATTCACTCACTCACCCATGTACTGTGATATTCTAATAGCAATGGTGGACGATACTAATTAATCATGGTTGAATTACTCTTAGTGGACGTCACAAGAAAGTGTTTTCCTCTCAAATGGGGCCCACCCTTCTTATCCAGGGTTAATTATTATGTGTAATGTTCCAAATAATTTTAAAATTTAGATGAATATAAGCATTTTTAAATAGTGTATATTTTATGGGGTATGTTTATTTAATTAGAAAATGGTTAAGGAACATCTACGTGTCGATCGAGCAGGTCCCAAGCATTTATTGGCCGTAGTAGCAGAGTGGTCATGGTTTCGGATTCGTGACCGGCGGCTTTCGTTTAGTCGCGTGTTCGATCCTTGGCCGCCAAAGACCCACCGTGTAGCCGGGGCTGATGCACGTTAAATCTGTTCGGGCCCAAAGTTCTCCCGTTGGCGTGGTGTGGATGTTAGGAGAAAAGGGTGCCAGCTCAGGTGTCGTCCTCGTCACTTGACCGTGGTTCAAAATTACGAGGTCCGTCGCCAATAGCCCACTCTCTCTCTCCACCACAAAATTTCTCGCATCTTTACCGACCCGTGTGGTGACCGGGGATGACAGAATAGTCTCACTGTAGCTCATGCATGTCGTAAAAGGCGACTAAAATGGGTACCCAGCGTCTGGGGGTATAGCCGGGCACCCTGCCCCTGGGGATTATATCAGGGGATCTCAGGGACTTGCCTTCTTCAGGTACGTACGGGCTTCATGACCCCGAGGCACCTTAGTGATCTTTTTCTTTCCCATGGGGTTTACTGTCTTTGGTAAACACGGGTGACGCACTCCCGGGATACCCTAGCGATCCTTCTCTATTTTCGACCCTCCTTCTTGTCAACCACTTATCTATTTTTCAACTTCACGTCTAGACCACAGTTTAATCTTGTTTGGCGCAGCATAGCCATATCTGGCTCTTGCGCCAATAAACTTTACATTCACATTCTCTCGGGGCCCAAAGTCCTCCTGATGGCGTGGTGTGGAAGTTAGGAGAAGGGAGGGTACCAGCTCAGGTGTCGTCCTCGTCACTTGATCGTGGCTCAAAATTACGAAGTTCGTCGCCTGTAGTCCTCGTGTTGCTTCTAGTGCGACGTTAATAAAAACTAAACCAAACATTTTTCTATGAATGCGGGACCTCGTCTGAAGACAGAGTTCAAAATCATTGTTCAAAAAAAAAAAATGTTATACAACAACAGTTCAAGAATCTAGTCAATTATTTTTTGAAATTAAATTTATTTCTCTAATAAGGAGAATGTTATCTTCCAGTTCAATGTTCCTCGCTTCTATAAATATCAAAGATTACTCTTATCAGAATACAACGTGAGTAAACCCTCAGTGGAGGAATTAGACCACACCGTGTCGGGCATAATCTTTAAAGATCCTACAGGCACGCAATTAATTCTTGTGCACTACTCGAGGCCTTCACACTAGCAGTCTTGCTATTAATGTAACCTTTCTATCCCTCTCAAATTCAATTCCCTGTCAATTTTATACGATCTGATGATATCCATTCATTACATTTCTAAAGTTTACCTAATTACGTTTCATTTGGTTGGAAAGAAGCTGGAAATTTAAATACAAAGTCAGAAAAAAAAACCCCAGATGTTAGGGAAGTTTCCCGAATAGCTGATGTTACAACCAGTACTTAAGATAATTCTGTGACCCTTTTCATTCAGCACACTAGTCACACATACAATGACCATGTGACTCCCCTGTATCTGAATATAAACCAATCAAACGAAATCTCTTATAAAAATAAATAAATCTCTAAAAGTAAATTACCCTACATTACATCTAAATCACTTGGAAAAGACAATTTATATTTTCCATTATGGCCGGGTTTATTTAATTCTTGGGAATTCAAGAGTATGCAGAATTACTTAAACTAGGTGAAAGAGGTACATCAACCAAAACGAATTAGTAAAGAATAATGAAATAAGTACAAATTGATATTTAGTACATATTTAATAAATAAATAAAACAACAGGATACCGATTATTTATGCTCATTAGTCATTAAAAAATGAATAACCCCAGAGAAGATCATAAAATAAATTTAAATTGTTACGTTTAGATTATTAGGAATAGCTCATTAAGTTCTGTTATACTATGACAAATTTAGATCTATATTAATGATTATAGCGGAAAAATTACATGACATTCTTTAATCATTTCTCGAAGAAAGTCTTCTTTTTAATCATAATATGGTTGAGTTTTACCGCGCGATATTACTTATTTAGCATTAGATAAAAATGAGAAAGCGGCATAATATTTTGTTATTTTAAGTAAGTAAAAAAAAATTAATAATAAGAAGACCTTCGTCGGGGGAAAAAGTATTATGAACAACGGTTTTCAATAACATTGCGAGAAAATACAAATCGACAGATTTTTAAGTGCAGAAACGCGATTCGAAATACGAAAGAAAAAAACTTTTTACTGGTTGAGTAATCCATAGAGTCGTACAAAAAATAAAAATAATAACAATATGAATCTATTGATTGATTATGAGAGGATTGATACAGAGGATAAGGATGAAGAATCTAATCAAGTGAGACGTGAAATCCGCTTGAAATAAACCGAAGTTAGAGTAAATCGTAGATAAAATGAGCAAAAAATTTAATAAAAGAGAACATCTTTTCTTTTTCTAGTTAAACTGCCGGATAAGTCTCTCAACGAAACAGTTTCGAACCATAAGATATAAGGCAAGCAATAAGAAATTTTGAAATCCAATTCAAACAGAAGTGGGATTAAAAACACGAGCAAGAAAAGGGATTCGGGGGAAAAATTCTTTTGTGCATCTTTCGATAATACTACTCAAGAACTGTTATTTATTAATTTAGTACACCTCCTTTTTCGAAAAATCGAACTTAAATTTAATTATTGTTATCCATGAATCATTGTTATCCCATTGTTATCCAAGTGTTCATAGGTAAAATATGACTTGACTGATTGATTGTACATCAACTTAGCACACGATGACTACTGGCGACGGACCACGGAATTTCGTAAAACATGACAATGCTCTGCTAATAAACAACAAATTTTTAAACACTTAAATTCTCTTATAAGCATATTTCTCTGAAAAATCTTCCCTCGCCGACTAGTTCCTAATTTTAAGCAAATCACAACAAACTTTCTCTGTGAATTTTCTATGAATGTAAAAGTATAAAGGAAGTTTTTATGGGGTGTTATAAAATCTTTGGTTGAGAACAGCAATATTTGGCATAACACTGGTTTTTTTACTCTTATATTAGATATTTAAAAGTTTCCTAGAAAAAAAATTGGCATTTCCTATTTTATAACGTAAAAAAAATTCGTACAACACTTCTTATGAAACTGAACGTCTTTCGACTGAAGTATTACGTATGTAATATCCGATTGCAAATTTACAAAAAACTGTAAGTATGTGGCATAGATACGAATATTGCATACAATGCAATACCATTTTTCTGTTTTTCTTCTATAAGTATTCGAAGCCTCCCTGAAAAGTTGTTCTGCACACTTTAGTTTATCACGAGCCTCTTTGGCTCGAAGTGCTAATGACCGCTGAAGACTTTTTAAATTCATTAACACAAAACTCGTTTAACCACAGACGTCAGTGATGGGATAGGGCAGATGTTTTCCATGCATCCCAATAGAAATGACAATTAAAAAAAAGTAAGAAAAGAGAAAAAGAGTATGTTTTTCCCCTCGTTTTATGGACCCGTGTGGTGACCGGGGATGACAGAATAGTCTCACTGTAGCTCATGCATGTCGTAAAAGGCGACTAAAATGGGTACCCAGCGTCTGGGGGTATAGCTGGGCACCCTGCCCCTGGGGATTATATCAGGGGACCTCAGGGACTTGCCTTCTTCAGGTAAGTATGGGCTTCACGAACCCGAGGTACCCTAGTGATCTTTCTTTCCCATGGGGTTTACTGTCTTTGGTAAACACGGGTGACACACTCCCGGGATACCCTAGCGATCTTTCTCTATTTTCGACCCTTCTTCTTGTCAACCACTTTAACCTTTTTTCACCTTCACGTCTAGACCACAGTTTAATCTTGTTTGGCGCAGCATAGCCATATCTGGCTCTTGCGCCAATAAACTTTACATTCACTCACCCCTCGTTTTATGCGAACTGTGTTATTACTTGGAGAAACGAGTCTTTCAGAAAGGAGAAGGCGAATATTATTCAGGAACGGGTACTTGGTTTTTTGAGGGGTGCAAGAAACAAATGAATGAAGAATGTGTGCTGTGCTTTCACCCCTTTTTTAATTTAAAACACGCATATAGAAAACAAGGAATCTTTCTATTACACAAAAAGAAAACTAAAATCGTCTTTACAGCGTTCTTCTTTATTATTAAATGCAAAAGTTAGAGTATTAATTGGATTTTATTAAACTTTCTCTACTCTGGTGGAAAAAAAAGTTACGTTTTGCCTGTAGGGATCTATTAGAAACTTGTATATGTATATATATATGTGTGTGTGTGTGTGAGAGAGAGAGAGAGAGAGAGTTTGTTTATTTCATTTAATCATTTTATTTGGGGTCATTCGTTTTTTCATAATTTTCATCCTGTCTGTCCTACTTCTATTTTAATCCAATTTTTTTTAAAACTCTCTATTACACTATATAAACGTTTCTCCCATTCGGAGCAACGACATCAACCAATGGGAAAACTTGCTTTCGACCCAGCTTTTTTCCTTCTCTTCTCTTAACAATTTTTTCCTTTTTGGTTTTCTTCAGCGTGAAAAGCAGCTTACTGGGAGAGAGATTGGCAGATCACACACAAATTTCTCCTGACAAATCTTCATCCTACCAATACCAGCCATCCATAATTTTAATACTTTTATTAACTTCTCTAAATTCTTTGAACACATTATATATTTCATATTTAATTTTTTTGATTTAGTATTTTAACCTCTTTTTAAGAGACAATTTTTTTAATATTTATTTATATAAATTAAATTTAATTATTGGCCAAGTAACAGGCCAATGCATCTCATACTAAAGTATCGGATTGTAGATTAAAGGCCTCCGTGCCCCGGAATTTCTCCAATTTATATATTACAGAAGAAAAAAATTTATATTTTACAGAAGAAAAATATTTAGAGATGATATAAAACTTTCAAATGAATGTTTTTAAGAAGTGAACAAAATGGAAAAAGTAGAAGTTTTGTTGCGTTACGAAAAGGGCGATTACAGAAATTCAGACTGCATCGAAATCATGAACAAAGCCGTAACAATTAATAAAAAGTTTATAATGTTTTTTAAGAAGTTCAAAATAAGTAATGAATAATATGGAATAATATTATTCGTAATGAATAATATTATTCGTAAGAAGTACTGAATAATATGGAAATATTTTACTATATCATAAAATTAGTATTTTAAATTACAAAAATAGGCTGAATTTGACTTCATGAAGGATTTAAATATATATCCTTCTACATTCGTTATGGTAAGGGTTTTATTTCTTTAAATAGTTACTAGAAGTTATATAATTCATGTAAATAACATTATAATAAAAACCTACTTGAGTGGTTGGCCGAAGTCTTATTAATTCGCTTTAGTATGCGGATGCATCGCGAAGATTCCTTAAAAGTCAGTAATTGAAAAAAACCTAGAAAATAAAATTTCACAAAAATTAAATAATTTAAATAAATTTAGAAAGCAACTAAGAGAAATTAATATTCAGATAACCTATCATTTAATATTCAAAAGTATTTATACAATGTGTTAAGGGAATGGAATTTATTCTATAAACATACTAAGCTGTAGTAATGTGCTTTTGATATCTAATCTTAAGAGTATTGATAAAAATTATTTCACTTACTCACCGAGATCATTTGAATGTTATTCAAATTTGCTTAAACATTTGAAATTCTGTAGAATTATCAACATTTTTCAAGATATAGTACTTGATGCAGTATCTACAACAACATGGCGGCGTTTAACTGCTCAAATTTTCATTTTACTGTTGCTATTCTTTGTTGACAAAATTATCGAAAGTATTGTTTGAAACAATGGGCTTTTTAAAACAAGCTCATTATTTGATAATAGGGTGCTTTAATCTTCATTTGTTGATTTGTCTGGTTCGATTTGTATTATTTATAAAATGTCTATGAACCTTATATATAGATTATTTATGGATTAAATATGAAAAAAAAAAAAATTAAACAAAATGCATCATAAGTTTATCTATTTAAACAATTTCTTTCTACATGAAATCAGATTATTTTTAAATCATTATTTAATAAACCTGTAATGCATCCTCGTCATTATGAACATTACGATGTACATCGAGACGCAATAAGTAATCGAAAAAAATTCTTTGGCAAGGTATATAACCTTTAAAGTTATTTTAGCTTCAGAAGGATTAAACATCCAATTGTATAACGAATATGGATCATTTATTTTATCACATTCTGAATCAAAGATTAGAATTGAGAATTCTACTATTTGCTCTTCTTTGAGAAGAGCAAAGGAAAATTAATTTGTTTGTAATGTTAAAGGGAATATTAATTTATTTGTAATGGGCCGCCAGCACGAACCCATTACAAAAAAAATTAATATTTCTTTAAATTACAAGAAAAACATCACTTTTGAACATTTTTCATTGACAGCAGAAACTTGAATAAACAGTACTTGTGGAGTCGAGAACAGAAGGTGGCAACTACAGATGGTCTAAAACTACAAGAACCAAATTGAGGAGAGAGTTAATTCCTATTCTACTGCCTAAGCTAGTCTCAAATCAACTATAACTAAATTTAGTCGCTTGATTATAATCGACTATAACCAAATTTACACGTGTCGCTGGTCCTACACATCGATGGAATTAAAATTGAAATTCACAGGAAACAACTTGTGAAGTCACAAATTTCAGTTGGTTCCCATTTGGTTCTTGAACTTAAAGGTTCTGCTGTTCAACAGTACTGGTACTCTTAACTATTGAACTTATGACCTAAAACTAATCTAAAATTATTCTAAATTATTCTTTCCACTTTAGCGCGAGAGACTATAAATAGGGAAACTCGCATCTCCCCAGATCGTGGAATGATTACCAGAAAATTATCAATCATCACTTTTTTCCAACTCAGACTGGGATGAACCTGTAGTGTACTATGTGCGAAGCATGGGTTTAATTACTCGAATTATGGACTGCAAAGTTCCTTGACCCGACTACCCAGAGCATTAAGGCTCCAAAAAAAGGAGCGATGTAAAAATTGCTTATCTTAAAAAGAGAAAAACATCCGCAACCGTCCACGTATTACAATTGAAAACCTCATTGAATTGAAGATAATTCCATCCATCGCAGCCATTGAGGAATATAAAAATGGATGAAGCATACAACTGCGTTGTCACCTTCCAAACAGCCCTAACTTTACCATTTTGGATTTAGAATTATTATATGTCATACATGATTATAATATCAAATGTAGCCTAGCAGCACAGATCAACTTATTGAAGTTTATACTTCATTCGATGCATTGAATCGTTAAAATTCGAAACATAAAGGATGATTTTTTTTGTCTTTGCAGCACGTAATGTAAAAAAATTATTATAAGTAACCAAGCATGAAAGAGGAGTACTTCGATTTCAAAACATTTTCCCAGAATTCATTACTACTGCCAGGTAATGCGACCCATAAGACGATAAATTCATTTTAAAACTTAAGACATAGCCAATATTTTTGCCTTCACTCTCTCAAACACGTCCAGTTCTGATAATTACTCTGATAAATTTAAAAAATAAAAAATGCAGCCAAAAGGAAAAAAAAATTAATTTTATGACAAGATACAATAGTGATTTTTAATTTTTATGAATTAGAAAGCGCTCTTTCTCATGATCATAAGTCATCTCTAGGACCAGATGGCATCACCAATACTCTCATAAAATATTTATCATATGATTCATTAAACAACTTTTTAAAATTTTATAATACAATCTGGAGGAGAGGGGGCATCATTTTCTTAATTCTTGGAAACACGCTATTATAATTTCAATTTTAAACACAGAAAAATATCCAACTGATCCTGCAAATTATCGACCCCTCGCCCTCACGAGTTGCCTGTGTAAAATCCTAGACTGGATCCTTCACGTTTTGGCAAAAAATGCTATTTTTTCACCATTCCAAAGCGGCTTTAAACGAAATAGGTCTAATGCGGATAAATCAGTTGCTTTGGAATCACAAATAAGGGATACCTTCTTCCAAAATAAACATCTTGTCTCAGCTTTTTTCGACTTGAGAAGGCCTACGATCGTACTTGAAGGTACGGAATTCTAAAAGATTTAATTGACTACGCCGTAAGGGGTAACCTGCCAATTATTATTCAAAAATTTTAAGAATACGGGTATTTTAAAGTTAAAATTCACTCGATTTTATCCGATATTTTTATTCAAGGAGACTGGCTTTAAGGGATTGTTTTAAGTATTACTCTATTCATCATTAAAATTAATAACATAATTTCAAACATCCAACCTTCTGCTGCAGCACTCATTTATGTAGATGAACTGCAAAAATCATGCATGGGAAAATAAATGAATTATATAGAACAAATAACAAAATTGACAAATGAAAATTGCTCATATTTATCGTTGACAAATACAGCAGATGTTCACTTTAGAATACAAAGGAAACTTCGGCCCGATCCTGAAATGTATTGTAATAATATTTAAATTAATGTAGTAACAGAATTTCTAGGAATAATTTTTAACAAAAAAAAAACTAACGTTTTGTTCTCATGTTTTAAACCTTTGAAAGCGATGAGAAAAATCAATGAATATTTTAAAAGGACAAATATCATGGGGTACTGATCGCATTTGCTTACATCTCATTTATCGCTCTCTCATCCGATCTAAATCAGATTATAGTTGCTGCAGTTCATCTAGAAAATCTGTTTCATGCAAACTGAACACCGAATATCATACTGCTCTAAGATTTAGTTCTGGAGCCTTTCGAACATCAAAAGCTTATTTGTGGATAGTTAAGAACCTTCATTAGTTTTAAGGAGACAAATGGTGTCCCTTCAATATTAATTTAGAACGACTTCATCTTCAAAATTTTTACCTTTTACTGAAAAATGTTTGTTTTTAAATAGATTATATCGAACTAAAAATTATCCATAACTCCGTTTCACAGGAAAGTACAATTATTAATCAAGAGGCTACGGGTTATCTGATATCTCTATTGTGAAAGCAGTCAAAGGGATTTCACCTTGGTACGAACATGGGTTTCATTTTAAAGATTCTTTTAAAAACACATTTTTTAACAGACACAACTTATATTTTTATTCAACTTTTTTTAATGACTTCGCTCAGCAATATTCTGATTTTAAACACATATAAACTGACAGTTCTAAATCATTCAATAATGTTGGCGCATCAGTTTTAATTGAAAATTCACTATGTAGTTTTAAACTTCACCAAGCACGTTCTGTTTTTGTAGCGGAAATTTTTGCTATTCATAAAGCTTTACTAAGTGTATCCGTTCACTCCAATGAAAATTTTATTATTTTAACGGACTCCGTGATTGCATTAGAATCTTTAAGTCAACCAAATCCTTCTTCCCACCCAATGATCATTGATACGCTAAATTTTAGTTTAGTTTAGTTTTTATTAACGTCTCACTAGAAGCAACACGAGGGCTATTGGCGACGGACCTCGTAATTTTGAACCACGGTCAAGTGACGAGGACGACACCTGAGCTGGCACCCCCTCTCCTAACATCCACACCACGCCAACGGGAGGACTTTGGGCCCCGAACAGATTTAACGTGCATCAGCCCCGGCTACACGGTGGGTCTTTGGCGGCCAAGGATCGAACCCGCGACTGAACGAAAACCGCCGGCCGTTAGTCCACGACCTTGACCACTAGGCTACCGCGGCCCAATTGATACGTTAAAGGAAATTCATAAATTAAGTTCGGATAATATTCAGGTTTTATTTTGTAAGATTCTCTCTCACGTGAGTATCGTGGGGAATGAGACTGTAATAAAGCCACTAAATTTGCAACCGGCGCAATATCTACCACCATTCTATATTGTGATGTTCCAAAGTATATTAAAATAGCTATTTATGCCCACTGGCAAGATCAATGGCATCTGGAAACGGCAAATAAACTGTATAAAAAAAACCGTATCATTTCTTATTGGGAACCATTTTCATATGAGAACAGGATGTAATTTTAACACGATCACATGTTGGGCACACTAGACATACACATTAACATTTCTTTCAGCGGGAAGATTCATCTTACGTGTAGCCATCGTATTTGTCCTATTATTGTGAGATATATTTTGATTGAATGCTCTGCTTTTAATTCTGTTCTCTTCCAACACTTTAAATGTTTTACATTATATTTAATTGACATGGTTGGAGAACCAAATATTTTAATTAGGAAACTTATTAGCGAATCGATTGGTTGAATGAGTTTGTGTCACTGAGTCCTCTTGGGACAAAATGTGCCATACAAAAACATCACCAGCTCTTCTCATTAAAAATAATAGGCTATTCCATATTTATAGGTTTCTGTTCGTTAGTGAAATTCGATTAATTGATACGACGGACCATGTCCTTTTTGGACTAATTTTTTATTAAAACTTAACAATTAAAAATTGATGGTTCAATTATAAGTAAAGTTATTACAGTTATTGTGGGTGTCGGAGCGACAGTAGTTACCCACGTCTGTTGTTGCTGAAAGTCGTTCAGCCTCTGCCTAGTATTATAGAGAGCCGGAAGGAGGCGAGCACATGCGTCAATAGCTTCAATGATTGTAATTTGTTGTTAGATTTCAGACTCCAAGATTCCTGCCATGTCTGATGAATATACTTTAAAATGATACGTCTGATATCTTCTAGCGGGACTGCGAGCTGCAAAGGGTTCGATGCCGGTCGTGCAGCCGAGTCCGCTTGTTCATTGCCTGAAATACCTACATGACCAGGTATCCAACAGAATTTCACAACATAAACTCCTGCTATACAGATCTCAAATAATGTCAGCAATGTCAGCCACAACAGGATGACTGCGATCGTCCAGATGTACAAATGTCTCCAGGACGTTCATGCTGTCAGTATAAACGGCGAACTTACGAGAACTGGATTGCTCGATTAATCTGAGGACAAAGTCAATGGTGACAGCTTCGGCAGTATAAGTAATGCAAGAAGTGTCGAGCCGGTAACTGTGCCTGATGTCATTAGCAACGACACCACAGTCGACGTATCCAGTTCCTTCCGATCCATCCGTGAAAATAGGAAGGAAATCTACGTATTGACTGCGATGAAAAACAAACACGTGTTAGAAAATAATAGGTGTTGCATTTTCTGTATAGAGCTAAGGGGTAAAGGAACCTTGGCATATTCGAAGGAGGAAATTCGCAAAACTTCCGTTGTTGGACACATAAGTCATGGAGACTGAGTTATCCAATGATATCATTCATCCTCTCGGAGAGTGGATGAATGATAACATGCAGGAACATGGAACATAGAGCAGTCTCCATAAAGAAGCACTGTCTATAAAAGATGAAACGAAGTGGATGACATGCAAAAAAATGATTGAGTAACAGTTTCTTACACCACAATACCAAAGGTAACTGGTTTCAATGCTCATGAAGACTCTGCACAGGTGAAGTGCAAATGCACCTTAGCAGATTCTCAAAGTATTGTGGTCGACAGGCTCAAGTTTCCTCGAGGTAGAGTCGAAATCACATCCCTAGACTATGCCCCCGTAGTCGATCGGAGACAAAATCACCGACAGGAATACTCGTAGGTAAATAGGTTCGATCTACTCCCCATGCAGTATTAGACAACACCTACGAGATATTTAGGGATTTCTCACATTTCTTCCTCAAATGTAAATTGTGTGTAAGGAAAGCGAGTTAGTGGTCGAAAATTACTCTGTAGAAGCCAACGTCGGGGACGACGGGTATAGAAGCATCATGGATACGAACATCAAGATCGGTGTGGAGACCTCGTTACCTGTAAAAATTTTAAAAGCTTATCTTGCAAGCCGAGATACTACGTCTATTAACGCCGCACCATGCAACTAATTTATTGACTGCTATCTCAAGTCGTCGCTCAAATTGTCTTAGCGTCGATCCTTCGCAGGAAATCTGCAAGTCGTCGACGTATAATGAACCATGAATAGATGGTTGGAATTACCTCAGGATCTTTCCTTTATTAGGTAATTCCGAGCTTCACGAACCCGAGGGACTTGAGTGATATTTTTCTCTCCTATGGGGTTTACTGTATTTGATAAACACGAGTGACGTGCTCGCGGGATACATAACAATCCTTCTCTATTTTCGAACCTCTTGCTTGTTATAAAATTTTCACTTTTCCTTTTCCTCTTGGATCAGATCACATATTTACGTGTTTTTCCATATTACATAACACCTTATTTTGTTCCTAGTTTCATAGTTATTTTTCATCTGCTGAATTATTGTTGGAATTTACTCATTTTTTATTTGTTAATTGGTTCTATTATTTGTATTAATTTTCCTTTCTTTTTAATTAATTTTCTATTCCGGAGTGAGCCCGCTTCTCTCAATAGGGTAGCGGTAAGTCTCTTTGTGATTCTTCCGCAAAGAGACAGTGCTGTAGGGCTAGTGCTGCAGATAAGAAGTGAATCAGGTTTCTCTGTAGATACTCACCCTGATGGAGCAGTACTAATTATATCCTGGGTGACCTTCAGTTAAGTGCCGTGCCTGGCAATAGCTAGTTGTCCGGTAACTGCCTCCCTTATTGGATTCCATATTGGGTGAAGGCACTCCAGGATTAATACCTTTCTTCTTCTATGGATCCTACATTTTCGAGTCTGGTTAAAGGCCTTGTTTTACTCACATCTGGTAACATCGATGACATTTCTAAACATTCCCGCTTTCTGATCCTTTCTTGGCCCAACAACGAAATACGTTCAAAATCTCCGTTCGCTGTACAGAAAGCTTCAGAAGGTATCCGTGGTGAACCAAAGTGAGTTAAAAATTAAATTCCGGTGACCTACTCATAAAGACTATAACCGCTTTACAATCCAAGTCATTTTTGTCCACCAAAACCTTTCTAGATTCTCCTCTGAATGTCTACCTCCACAAATCTTTGGAAATCCTGCCAAGGTGTTATTTCAGAACCTGACCTGGTCGAAATTCACGATGGATTTTCCGATAAGGGTCAGAAGGATCATACTTAAAAAGAAAAAAATTCTAATTTTCTTACAAAACATTTAATTTAAACTTTTAATTGTCCCCGATTTCCTTCAACAATTAAAGCTGGTTATCTAAACTGCAATATCCGACCATATATTCCGAATTCTCTGCGCTGTTTCCTGTGTCAGAGGTTTGGACATTCAAAATCTACTTGCAGGGCGCAGTTAATGTGCTCCAGGTGTGCGTCCGTTGGACACTCTTCCACAGATTGCCAACTGGAGCCCAAGTGTGTTAATTGTTCCCAACCTCAGACTTCTAACAACATTATGTCCCAAATGGCAAATGGAAAAGATACAAGAAATAAAATCCATACGTAATATTTCTTACATAGAAGCTCGAAAATTAATTGTTCCACAATTTCTCCAAGCTTACGCACATGCTGCTACATCTTCTCTTTCAATGTTCACCCAAATCGATCCAAATATGACAAGAGTCATATGCTCACCTCTACAGCGTCCTAATTTATTGTTATCCCCATCCAATTCGACACCTTCATCCACTCCACTACCTACAGTTATGACTTCATCGTCATTTTCCCAGGCACAGATATTATACTTTCAATAATTCCTTTCAAATAAACTAAGTCTTTAACAACTACTTCCATTCTCCATACAGTTACTCCCGAAGTCTCCTTTCCTCTACAACTTCTACCGAATTTAAAACAAAAACCAAAAGGGAACACAAAGTACATCGCACATACCGAAATATTTCTCCTCCAACACTTGACAAACAGAAAATTGACATTCATTTAAAGCCCAATAAACCCCGAAAAAGTATACTTTACACATAACTTTGGGGAGGACGATGATTATATTTTTTACGATGTTGATGATTCCCGGTTAAGAGATACTATGAGCCAAATAGAAATCACTCACTTCATGATACAAAAAAGAAATCCAGATTCCCCCTTAGTCTGTTATATATTTCACCCTTTGCTCTCATTTAAGCAGTTCGTTTTAATTGCCTTTTTATTCGATATATAAACACTGTCTTTTAATTTTACATCATATATTTATCACAATAGGATTTTATAAGATTTTAACCTAGCCATCTGTGTCTTAAATTTCATTTTTCAATGCATCACCTAGTTTGGTACAAGATAGCCTTATCTGGCTCCTGCGCCATAAGATTCTACAATCACACACTCATTAAAAATGTATGCCTAGTTTAAATAAACACCAAAAACTATTAATTCGTCAAAATCCAACCAGTGAGAGTTTATTCGAGGGGCTTTGTTTTATACTCCATTATTCTACAAATTATACGAGGAAAGCACACACTTATAGGTTATGCTAAATAATATTTAATTAAGTGTTTAAAGCACCACAATTAATTTTAATATTGAGAAGACATGTCTGGTGATCGGGTGGGGGCCGTGGTAGCCTAGTGGTCAAGGTCGTGGACTAGCGGTCGGCGGTTTTCGCTCAGTCACGGGTTCGATCATTGGCCGCCAAAGACCCGCCGTGTAGCCGGGGCTGATGCACGTTAAATCTGTTCGGGGCCCAAAGTCCTCCCGTTGGCGTGGTGTGGATGCTAGGAGGGGGTGGGGTGCCAGCTCAGTTGTCGTCCTCGTCACTTGACCGAGGTCCGTGTCCAATAGCCCTCGTGTTGCTTCTAGTGCGACGTTAATAAAAACTGAAACTGAAACTGGTGACCGGGTGTGAGAGAGTAGTCCCATTGTAGTTCGTGCATGTCGTAATAGCTGACTAAAATGGTTACCCTTCTTTTGGGGATATAGCCAGGCACCCTGCCTCTGGGGATTATATCAGGAAGCCTCTGGAGTTTACCTTCTTTATGCAGGTATGGACATCTTGATCTCGAGGCACCCTAGTGATCTTTTTATTATCCTTGGGGTAAACTGCCTTTGATAAACACGTGTGATGGGATGCATTCATGATCCTTATCTATTTGCGAAACTCCTTGTAAACCAATTTTCATCTTCTTTCAATTTTTTTTCTCTCAGGTCTGGATCGCAGTTTTACCTTGTTTGGCGTAGCATAGTCACATCTGGTTTCTTGGC
>BMAW01010372.1:0-11960 GCA_019974015.1 Nephila pilipes
TGTTTTTTCGAAAGAAAGACATTTTACTTCTACTTCGAAAAATAGAACTGATAACAACGCCTACAGCAAAATATAGAATCAATATTTGCTTTATCATTGTCTTATCGTTATATTTCGTCCTTTTTCCAATTGGAATGATGACTATTCCTGACCAATCATATCGGGATGAATACGTGCAGTTTCTCATGTATCGACTGGATTTCGGGAGCGCAGTATTTAAACACGTTTACTATTTAATGAAAATGATGTTTCATGTCTGCTTCAATCACTTCTGTACTTCTGTTATATTACTTTTGTATTTAACAGCCTGTTATTATGCATCTTCTTCCCTTGAAAAATTCAAGAATGATGTAGTGTCGACGCCCTTTGAAGAATTCATGAAAATTCAGCCAGCTCTCTCTGAGAGATACTGTAAAATTATTGTTGTTGTGCAGGACATACAACAAACATTTTCTTTGACGTCTTTCTTCCTCTGTTTAGGATACATTGCAGCCAGTTTTACAACTTTGTCGTTTATGCTTCTTTTTCCCGAAAGGGGCATAGAATCCCTTTTGTTTGAAAATGTTTTCGCTTTAGTGACCACAGCCTTTCATATGATTATGTTATTTTACTTTGGAGGTCGAATACCAGTTAAAATGGTCGAAGTGAGAAATGTATTCCACGTAAAATGTTCGACCATCTCTTCAGGCAAACTTCATCCTGATGTTCGAATGGAACTTACTGCTCTGTCTAAGCTCGTGGACTTACCTGAGATAGTGCTGTCCGGATGTGATATCCTATATTATACAAAAAAAAATATTTTCTCAGCTTTAGGAAGCTTCATCACTTACACTCTGCTATTGCTTCAGTTTAATAATAAAGGTTTATCGAGGGAATGATTTTGATTCCTTTGAACACAGCGCAAGTCGGAGTTTACTTTTAAGAGGTGTTTATCATCTCCAGATAATTAATAGCTTTTTGAAAGTGAGACCGAGAAGAGAAATAATTGAGTAACTCAAAAAAAGAAAAAAAATTATCTTCAATGTACTTGAATAATTTAAAATAATACTAATTCAATTGTTATCAAGCATTCCTATGTATTCTGTTTATAACACTTTTGTTATTAAACATTAGAGTGTCATTTAAGTAAGTACCATTTCGATGTTTATAAGAAAAACAAGTGCAGCATTAGAGAAATAAAGCAGTCTTTTCTACTATTTTATTTTTATAAGAAAGCCTATATCTAAATCCACTATATATTCAACATAATTATCTCCAATATCATACCGCAAAACCAGCTTCTGGATTCCGTTCGCGTAGAAATCTACCGCCTAATGGGCTAACCACTGCACCAAGGCTGTTTTCGCATCATCATCCTCACCATGGGGCGCTAATCACTTAAATGCCTTTTTAAAGTAAAGGAACAAGTGGTAGTCACTGGGCGCCAGATCAGGGCTATACTGAGATGGATCATGCTATTCCCAGCTTCATGAGGCGATGAGATCTCAGGTTTGACGAGCCGCGTGCGGACAATGTTGTAATGCAGCAGAACAATCCCTTTAATGAGCATGCCATGGTTTTGCTTTGGATTGTACGAGGACGTAATTTAGTTAAGGTTTCCCAATATATCTCGGGATTTATTTTGTCACCCTAAGATAAAAGGTCTTCAAGCAACACCCTCTGACTCTCTCACAACATAGTACATATGATTTTGAGAGATGAAAATGTTTGTTTGAGCTTCAATTTTCCGTGATGTTGAATGTCTGCATTCTATGGATCGCTGTTTTGTTTCTTGTGTCACATGTCCACACACTTCATTAGTCGCTGGTGAATTAATTTCGGTAGCTTTCACACCTTTTGCAAGCAGAAATCAAATCGCATTGCGTATTTCACTTTCGGTGGCACTTTCAATTGTGTAAGGTATTTTAAATACTGACAAACAAATGCAAATACTGACGAATGCTTTCATGCTGTCGTTTGTAATTAACCAAAAGATATAGGTCCTCAGAGCATATGCGTAAAATGGTTACGGTACCACTGCAGCTGTTATATTTAGAAACGACACTTTCTTTAAAAACACGCCTAGTACATAAACTGCGTCATCCGATAGATAAAATTTAGCATGTACAATTATTACCATGCTTTAATCAAAAAGTTTTTTTTAAAAAAAAGGAACGATAGAATTCATGAGAGTAAAGAGGCCCTCATTATATATTATTAACAGAACCTGTATACGGGACTGTCAATGCTTGAAAAGGGCCAACGCAGAGCTTTCTCGGTTTTTCAATTTATATAAATATGTAGGAGGGGGGATTGTTCAACCCGAATCTCCACTGGTTTGCTCTTACGCAAAGGGCTGTCTATCTGGGGGAGTAATTCCATTACCGGATTCTATGATGACTTCGTACTATTTACCAATTCAGGGAGGATGCTTAAAGTTCATTCATTGCTTTTATTCTTGAGTAGACGAGATATTTACAAAACTACTATGTACAGGTTATTTTGATTATAGGAACTAGTTCTTCGGAGAAACATAGATGGCTACCCAACTTTATCGCATATCAGAAATGGGCGTTGGAACGTATGCTGGCGTTCGGAGTTCAGTTACATCGGGAGAAGGTGGAGAAGAACAGAGGAGAAGAGAGAAGAGAGCTCGAGAACTAAACGTTCCGCAGTTTTGTTCGGGAATAAGGGGCGCTGCGTGAGCTATCACATGACGCTGATTCGTGGTACCATCTATCGAGTAACTGAGGAACTGATTTTACCTCAAATTTGAAAATACAGTTAATACTTCGACAATTAGCTGGAAAATCCTACATATATACCAAAATTAAATTGTTAGACATAGTTTTTCCTATTATTTGAAATAGTTTACGGTTGTAATAGTTTCAAAATTTCATGTCATGTGAATTCTGATGAATGATGAATGGAATTTAAATATCTAATGCGTTTAACAGTTAAAAGTAATACATTTTTTTTTTAAAAAAAAAAGCATGAAAATGACCGTTTATCTAATTTAAGTATTATATCTATAGAATTGCGTTTCTTCTGAGAAAAATAAATAAATTCATAGATTTTAGTTCAGATGAGTTCTCGGAGTCATACACAAACATATATATATATATATATATATATATATATATATATATATACACATATATAATGGACAGAAATAAGAGCCATCGCTTGGCTTGAAGCTAGCTAGCTCATTGGTTAGGCGTGATTCGAATGGCAGTATCGTGATTCAGTTAAAAACCATATATGCACAATAACTAGGAAACCCAATCAAGATTGTCCCAAACCCACAGCACCTATAGATGATCGATATGTGACATTAAATGTATGACGATGTTGAGAGATAACTGCAAGAAAGTTCTCCATGAACTTTGCTGCTGCATTTGGAATAATATCCTAGCTATCTGTACATAGAAGCTAAGGGACGAAGGATCTTTATTCCTTGATGACCAGAAGTGCTCAGTTCTCTCAAAACATCTCATTAAAGAACCGTCTATTGTAAAGAAGAATTTCGAAGAATTCTACATAAAAAATATTTTATTCTGTTTTGTTTCTTATTATTGTGTATTTGGAAAGTGAAAAAGAAATAAAAGTAGTATATAAATTTATATATTTAAAATGTTTCACGCGTGTATTTTTATTGATTTTTTTTCCCTTTTTTCTAAAAACATAAAGAAAATACCTAAGGCACAAATTATTTCATCTTTGTTGATGCAGCATCCAAAAATAAAACACATTTCATTTATGCATTATTTTTGTGAGTTTTATGTGCAAGTGCATACTGTCTCTTGAACATGCGTTGTATACAAAGTTTGTAAAGTTAATTTATTTTCATAAAAATATAAATTTCTCTAACATTTTATACATTTTATGTAAAAGATGGTAAATTTCCTGCTAACAAGTTCATATTTTACACTACATGGTTATTTTTATTTTAAGGCTCCGAGAGCCATGTGATCATGGTCGCGATTGGCGGTTTTCGTCGAGTTTTCAGATTCGAGCCATGATGCTACTAAAGACTCGCCGTGCAGCTGGGGATGATGCACATTAAATATGTCGAGGCCCAAAGTCCTCTCGTTAGCATGGTGTGGAAGTTAGGAGAAGAGAGTGCCAGCTCAGGTGTTCTGCCTCGTAACTTGAACTGGCTTCGAAATTGCGAGGTCCGTCATCAATTGCCCATTAAACCCCGTATTGAGCCATTTAACCTATTATGTAACTTATTTCTGCAAGAAAATTCCAAGGTTTTTTTTTTTATGTTTTTGTCATGTACATTTTCTGCTGTGTACATTGTACACTTTATTTAACCTTGATTTCGAAATTATGTAAAATCTTATGTTATTTTGTCAATAAATGCTGAGTCTGGGGGTGATTGTCTCCCGGAGGGCCTGTATGCAGCTGTAAACCCTTTAAGGGAGCTCGATCCCTTAGGATTTTCTGCCAATAGCCCTCTTGCTACTTCTAGTGCGACGTTGATAAAACCAAACCAAACATTAATTTTATTTTATTTGCATTTTTTCTAATTATCCGATGGTAGGATAAATAAAAAATCAAAGCCCGTTACTCCGATTTTATTCCTTAAGTTTCAATCTTTTCTATGATTCCTAATGATAATATTCTGCTATAACAGTTTTATAATTCTCAAATAACGTAGGATTTTTCCGAAACTTCTTAATTAAAAATTAAAATATCATTTTTACAACACATTATATCATACTTAATAGTTATGTATTATTAACTCACCAACTATGCATCTTTGTACTTATTAATTCTTAAATGTTACAAATTCCTCAAATTGCTCCAAAGCTTATTAATCACACAATTTTTCATTTCTAGAATCATCTATGACTCTTAAGACTTCACGACCTTCAAATTTTTTAAGTTGTGTGTGAACTAATGTTTTATTATCTTTATTTTTTCTCTTAAATAGAAACATACGTTGCGCTTACTACATTATTTTTTTAAAAATTAATTCCTTCAGAATATCGTCCATGTATAGTGTCCACCCGAATTTCCTTTCACTTAATGCTCCCGTCTACTTGCCATTTTGATTTCGTAAGCTTAATGTTAATCCTATGGAATTTCGATTTTAATTCTCACATCTTTACTATTTGATCACTTCGAATACAATAAAGTGCATCTGAAAGAGCAAAAAATAATGAATGCTTCTGGGGAATTACTTTTCCCCTCCGATTTTTAAAAATATTTTAAAATATTTCTTAAAGACCGAAAAACTCGCAAACGAATCATTAAAATAAGAATAAAAATATTTTTAAAAAACGGAAGAAAAAAGTAATATATATATATATATATATATATATATATATCATGCTTCGTTGGTAGGTTAGCAATGACAAACAAAAAATATAACTGTATAATAAACGTCAATAATGAAAAATGTTTATGTGATATTAATAAGGAAGTAAGAAAGAACAAAATTGAGCTATTAGAAAAATTTTCTGCTTCGTATTTTAAAAAGTTACTAATTTCTTAAACGATACTTTTAAGGAACCTATATTTAAGAAAGCAATGCCCGAGCATCACATCAAAGTAAATAAATTCTAATCCAAAGTAAATAAAACAGTCCAAAAGTAAATAAATTCTATCATAAAATGTTTGTTGATATCGTGTAATTTGTCATGAAATAACCAATTCTTACAAAGTTGTGTATGAGTATTGATATTTGGGAGCGCCCAGTGAGATTGGGAAGCTGATAAAATAAACACGAGGATAATCTCGACCAACTTGATGTATGTTCACTAGTGACCAAAAGAAGGTTGATACCGCAATGACTAAGTTGTACATGACTTTAAAAAGAGAAGAACCGAAAGAATATACAAATAAAAAATGCAGAGAAATTGGTCGCGAATTATTAGTTAACGACGGCTGTGAAGTTTTTGGTCGAACCGACTAGCACGCAAAATACCATTTTAAAAAGTTTCGATCAGTTACTATTTTTATTTTCAGTTTTTTATGGCTTACCACGTCAATGATGAATCATACTTGAAGGTGACTATAGATCATGAAAAACATCCCATCCAAACGCCATTTTTTGATCGGGTTAATATTAATGTAAATATAGATAACTATAAGCTTCCCTTTTATCTGGGTCAGGCAATAGTCTTAATTAACCGCTTCTCCCACCTCTCCCTTAAAAACAAGTTATCTTCCCGATCTTCCATTACGTGTCCTCCGTGGGAGGTCACGCCGCTGAAGCCCACTTTGAGAAACTCCAAATTCTTCAAAATAAATTTCTCCTTATTATTGTTAATCCCCTGGTACACCCGCAATACTGTTATCCATGAAGATTTTAAAATCCTTTTATCAAGACTCACATTTCCTATCTTGCCTGAAAATTCTACAACACCCTTACCTTTCATGAAGACCAAGTTAACAGAGCTCAATACTGTTTGCCCATAAATACGATATTCACAGCTTCCATATCAAATATGTAACAATTATTTCAATCTCTATCCTACTTAATTTACTTTACTACTTCACTTATTTGTCTATCCTCTCCCCATTCTTTCCAACCCATCTTTTTTAATCAATAGTGAAACAGCGTATCAACCAATATCAAATCAGACTCTAAGGAGAAACTCTAAATCTATTCACTTTGTCATCATTTTTCATCGTCTTTATGCCAATTTAATCCCAATTTTATAGCTTTCTCTTGCAATAGCTACGTTCTTGACCACTACCTGGGTGGTCCCCATTCATTCCCTTGGGATTCAATTCGCAAATTTATTACTTTATGCTCCTCCCCTTTCACTTCTCGAGAGGATTTATAAAACTGTAGAAACTCAATTTTGTCTCATAATTTTAAGACCACTTCAGGTCATTTTATTTAACTCTTGTAAATTACCACCACTATTTTAGTATGGAAATTTATTACTGAAAAAATACACCAAAAATACCCGAAAGTTATCTTTTAGATTAAAAAATAAATAAACGATTTAAAAAAAATTTATAAAAACATTTTTTTTCCTGTCACCTTTTCAAGCTTCCAGTTGTGTTTTCTCTGTGTTTCGGCACAATTTAACCAGTTTGTTTCCCTCTTTTCTTACTGTTAAAATGAACCAGGTGTATAATTCCTGCCCAGGTACTTATGAAATTATGTGATTGTCGAATTATGTGATTGTTGTATTTGACGAAGTTATAAGTAGAGCAAAATACATAAATAATCCTACCCATGGCGACGGTATCTTAGATGATTTAAGATGTCAATTAGATCTTCCTCTTCAAATGGAGAAAAATAGCAAATAATCCCTTTCACAAATTTTCTCATCTGGAAGTGCTTTGCAAAGAGTTCAAGGTCCTGTAACGATTCGAAATTCTTTATTCTGAAGCAAATATTCATTTAACGTAACTATGCAGACAATATTTGTTGCAGAGATCTTTTTTAATATTTATCCTGTTTCTGATACCTTACAGTCCTCTTTTCAAAAAACAGGGTGGGAGGAGGGCACACCACAAGCTCACGAACAGGTTTTGCAACTGCTTATCGGTAAGTTTTCATTAATTTTTTCCTCCGTTTTTTTTTTATTCTTACTTTATATTTCTTTTGAATTTTAGAAAGAAATATTTGTTCAAGGACCCTAACAACGATGGCGAAGGGGACGAAGAAGTTTCTGACAAAGTGAGCATTAAGAAGAGGTTTTCAAGAAAAGTCAAGTATTTTTGAGAAGAGTGGCATTATCTGAACAAAAAGAAATCATGCGTGCTACTTCCAATTTTTCCAACATAAAAATATATAAAAGTGAAAAAACTGCTATTTATAAGCTGATTTGGAGGTTTTTGCCAATAGCATAGCTTTTCTTTTTAAATAATAGAAGTTGAGGTGTGAAGAATAGTTTAAGAATTGAAACACAAAAGTTTAAATTTAGGCTTTATTGTCAATAAACGTTCTAAAGATTCAGTCAGTTAAGCTTGGAATAAAAGAAAAAAGAGTAACTTGAAACATTTGGTCCTAAGCGATTATTAAACACTCAGTAGTTTATTAGTGTGGTTTTAGAATTTGCATTTTTTTAGTCGTCTATTTTTGGATAAGTTCTTGAAGTTGCCAAAAAAATGTGGTATTTTAGGTGCATATAAGTTAAAATTAAACGATATTTTATAAAATTATAAAAATATTTTATAACTATGTAAAATTTACAATATCTGACTGCCAAATTGTGTAAACTTTGGAATTAGATTGTTGATGCAAATTTCTAAAACTCAATATAATTTATATTACTTGCAGTTCAAATAAGTTCCTTATGTTTGTTTTTTAGTGTAATATGGTGCTATAGATCAGAGGTTCTGAAACTATTTTGACCCATGGACCTCTTTTTTAAAGTCCAAACTTGCCCCCGGGCGCCCCCCCCGAGGGGAGAGGGGGTATAAATGCATGGTATAAAAATTACAAATTTAAAAAGAAAACATTTTGTTGAAGAACTTATTGAAGTTATAACTTTTGTTTCTCAAATAAAATTTTTAAAAAAATAATGTCTTGGATGAGACGTTATGAGTGTATTTATGTCCGGCTTAATGTTTGTGATTAGCTTCCGCAAATCCCCCAGAGCACTACTTTCTTGTCGATTTCTTTTTCTTTTTTTTTGTGATGAGGTTCATAAAGGCACTGAATCCCCGTTCTACCAGACGGGAAAGCAGTCAACAACTTCTGTACAATACTTCATAATGCAGGATATAACATTGGGATATGTTTTTGTAACCAGAATTTGTGGTATACTTGTTCGAACACTGGTTTAAGTTCCATATTTGTGGCTATTCCAATAAGCTGCTCCTGTATTAGTATGGATTCATCTGTATTCGGGATCTGAGTTTGTGTCCACGAGCAAAGAAGCGCTCAACACCTTGTCGGGAATATCCAAGTGAAGAACGTCATGAAATCTTTGGTTCAGGTCTGCATGAAGAGCCGTCAGGTGTTGAGAATAAGGTAGCAAATCTTTATCTCTGTTTAGCAATTTCAAAAGATTTGGAAACTGAGAACATTCTCCTCTTCCCAAGTTTTGTTTGTACAAAAAAAGTTTTGCAACATACGCAGATATTACGCTTTTAGTTTTGATTAAATTTAATAGGTCATCTTGTAGTTTCAAATTAGTTTCGTTAAATTTTATAAATAAATCAGTCATACATGTTATGTCATTTTTTGAGTTAGTTAAATTGTGTTGTCACTGTGAATTTTTATTAAATGTTCCTTAAGCTTGGAAGGTTTCATTTGACATAGTTTTATTATATACAAGACACATAAGTAAAGTACTATTCCCTGGTGAAGAAATAAACCCATACTTCAAATATTTAACACTTTACTGTCGCATTTTTTCTTCCGCTCACGCATACTGTTATCTGTTAAAAAGAGTAAAAAAGGATATAAGAAAATTTGTATATCAAATGTTTTATTTGCAGCACACCTCAGTTAATTATTATTAACTTTTTCCATGGAATGCTGCAGTAAAGCCCTTTTGAATTAATCATTTAACGTAAGGATAAAATGTCATATAATTTTTGAATAAAATATAATTCTCAATAATTAACTCATTTTAAAAAACATTTGTATTAAAAAAAAATTTACGATCTCTTCCTAAATTTTTAATTAAATAAAAGTAAACCCTTAACAATCGTTGAGGCATTACTTTTTTTAACTTTTACTTTTTAAATATATATATATAGGGATTACTTTTTCAAAAAAGTAATTCCTTAACTACATATTGAAAAATGTGTTATATAATTTTTTCAAAAGAGATCAATTTTATTCATATACACTTACGTAACAAAAGTACGCTTTCTGCGTAACAATACCAAAAAAAAAAGGCAACTATACTAAAAGTAATCTTAAGGGATTACTATATTGTTAGTACTAGAACTTATCCCTTAACGTTAGTAACTATATTGAAAAATGTGATATATAATTTTTTCAGAAGAGATCAATTTTATTCAAATATATTTACGTAACTAAAGTACACTATCTGCGTAACAATACAAAAATGCAACTATATCAAAACTTTCAACAAACAATACAAACTTCTTTTTGTCTAAGACTTGAAAATTTGTTTTTACACTTCGTATCAGCATAACATAGAGCTAAATTGTTGATTAGATGTAAGACTCTTTGATAGTTTATTTATTTATTTTTTGTAGACAAGTTAGTGCATGTAGCGGCGTTATCGCGTTCCTATATAAACTTGTTTTCGCCGTCTGTCTCGCATAGTGCCATGCTTGTTATTAACTTAAGTAGCTGGCGCCATCTGGAACTATTAAATCAGAGGCATATGTCAGAGTTTTTTTTAAATTCATTTTCGTTTTTGAGGGATACTCTCATTTTTTTGTGTTATTTCGTATTTTTTATGATTATGTTGTATCTCATTCGTCATTCGAGATAGTTATAGAGCTTTGATAAAAGTAAGTTATGTATATTCAGTTTTTAGATTTTTTAAGACATTTCTATTAATATTGTGATACTGATTATTTGAAAAATTACAATAGAGGATATTATTCGTTTCCTACGCTTCCTTTATTTAGCTTTTTAGTTACATCTTTAAGGAAAAAAACAAACAATTTACATAAATTGGTATTCTTTTAACAGCAGATCTTTTTCATGCATATTTGACATTGGGCGGCTTGCATTTTACCATAATTTGCAGATTTTCTTTTTGAATACACATATGTACAATAAAAATAAGAAAAGTAATTGTGCGTGGTTCAATACATTTTCATGTACAATATTTGACAGTTTGTAAAGAAATTTACATTTATTCGTACTTGTACTTTATTTTCTGAAATTGTAAGCAATACAGTACATGCAATAATATGATGAACTACGCAACACACCTGAGGTGAAAGCAACCCATCTATTAATACCCATATATAACTCAAAGACTGAATTATCAGCCTGGGCAAAAGTCGTTTTATTTGGAACAAAACTTGTTATTTCCATTAGATAGTTCCAATGGGTGGATATTTGCCTGGCAAGAAATACTTCGGGATTACAACCAATGGGAAAAAAAATTGAAACCAATATTTTACACTTTCCATAGTATTAAAATGTTCTACTTCCCATTGGCGTGGTGTAGATGTTAGAAGAGGGGGTGCCAGCTCAGGTGTCGTCCTCGTCACTTGACCAAGACTCAAAATTACAAGGTCGTTCGTGAAAGCCCTTGTGTTGCTTCAGTGCGACGTTAATAAAAACCAAAACCAAATGAAATGTTCTACTAGCAAAGCCATAAATTAGAAAACTGATTCGAATCGGTCCAGTTTAATATAAAATTGAAAAATCATTTCCTTATGATTTATATTCTAAAAGAATTCTTAAATTTCGATATGAGCTGAAGAGAATTATACGTTTGGATTTAGTGATGTACGTAAGAATCTCATATGAAGATCATCAAAAAAATTTAATTAGTAATATCAATGTAAGGAAATAGATAGCTAAATGGAACAAAAATAAAATCTTGGAAGTCGATCAATCTCTGATGAACAGGTTGTTTTTTTAATGAATAAAGTGATTTAACGTTGATTCAGATAGAATAAATAATTCTGATGAAAATAATGTGAAAGCTGTGGATAATTTTTAAGAAGTTACTTAAGCATAAAGTTAGATAAATTGTTTCAAGTCCCTCAAATATCAGAGGAATTTCTCAACTGTTATTATATTTTTAAAAAAAATCTATAAATTTCAAAGAATTTAACTTAGTGGTTTTTTTTCCCAATTGTGTTTCGCTTCGTTATAAAAAAAACTAAACAGAAAAAAAGAAGGAACGTATTAAAATATTTCAATACAAACTCGATATTTAATGACATTTTTGTGGGACACATTTATCGTCCAATAAAAGATGTGTAAGACTGCGATAAATTTTGCCCATAAAAGCTGATCTTGTTCGAGATCAATTTTCCCTCACACGAAGGCTATTTCTATTGCCTTTAAGTAAGCGTAAGTAAATTTAAATACAGTGTGGCTAAAAAGTTTTAGA
>BMAW01010374.1:0-15997 GCA_019974015.1 Nephila pilipes
AGACTAACCCAGAGATGGCGCTCGTAGTAAACCAGTAACCAGGTCTTTCTAGAGTACTAACCTTTGCTTGAAACGTGTCAAAATTTTAAGTCGATCGGACCAGAAACAGCTGAGTTATCGAAGATGGAGTAAAGTCGTTTTGTAGTTTGTTTAAAAAATGGAAAAAACCGAGTTTCGTGTTCTGATAAAACATTGTTTTTTAATGGGTAAAAACACCGTGCAAGCGAAACAATGGATTGAAAACTGTTACCCGGACTCTTGTCCATCAAAAGCAACGATTTGTCGGTGGTTTGCCGAGTTTAAACGTGGTCGTACCGACACAAATGACGCGGAACGCTCGGATTTATTGTGGAAGCCGTTACACCGGAAAATGTGAGTGAAGTGACAAAAATTACAATGAAAGATCGTAAAGTGAAGCTCCGTGAGATTGCTGAGATGACACAGATATCATATGGAAGTGTATTTACTGAAAAAGGTTTTTTGAAGTGAAGTGAAAAAGGTTTTTTTCCAAGTGGGTGCCGCGATTGCTTTCGATGGAACAAAAACAGCAACGAGTCGATGATTCAGAAAGCTGTTTATCGCTATTTACTCGCAACAAAAAAGATTTCTTGCGGGAAAAAAAAAAAAAAAGATTTGGAAAAGCGTTGGAACGATTGTATCACCCTAAAAGGTGATTAACAAAAGGTGTTATGCTGATGAATAAAAAAAAAATTTGCAAAAAAAATGTTGTTTTCAATGTTAGACTCGGGAGTTATTGTCGGGAGATGTGTTAATCCTCTCATACGGTGGCAGATATTTCAGTCCCAAAGTGAAGGAAGGAATTAAATGTTATCTTTAGAAATTGAGGGACTGCTGAGGAATACAGTTTTTATGGTGTCTTGCACTTCCTTGTAATTAGTGTTCCGTTGACCTCTCAGACCTTTTTTAAGTGGTCGAATTTATGGGATTCACATGGGAAAGTATTGCATTATATGGTGAATATTTCGATACTTACCTTCCAAACTCTTACTACAGGCCAAGAGTAGGTTTAGCCGCATGTGGCTTAGCATAGTCCCGAAGAAACATAACTCCTTCGGATATCTAATTTTTGCGCTTGTTTTTAATGGCTGGGTAACCCTAGGCAACGCGTTTTATTACCAATCACAGATATTTCGCTACTCTAGAGCAATTCATTTTGCATCTGATCGTTCTTATGCTGTCTTCGCCTAACATCGAAAAACCAATTGAGCTTGGAACACATTTCCAGACAGAAAATTGTACCAATTTTCATAAACATTTCTCACGTTATAACACATACATTCATTTATGATGTAGTACTCTTAAAATTTAGGTACGTTCTTAAAATGTTCCATTTTTAACACGAACACGTAAATTCCAAAATTCATTCAATGTTACTGTATAAGAGACGAAACATGGAACACATTTTAAACCAGAAAAAAAATGGATGGATTCGGATAGAAATGAGTTAGATTATAAAATACGTTGCTCGCTGAAAGATAGCGAAATCAGAATATAAAATTAATGCTCGAGCAATTCTTTACCTGAATTGTTCCAAATTCGGATCCTATTATCTAATATTAAGAGAAAGACAGGAAAGACTGCCTGAACAGGTCTGAACAGACAGACAACAAGTGGCTATAACGTAGTGACTACAAGTGACAGCCTGAACAGACTACAAGTGGCAATAACGTAGTGACTACAAGTGAAAGCCTGAACAGACTACAAGGGACAATAACGTAGCAAAGCCGTTCAATGCTCATACGCAACTGGGATGTATGCCACACCATCTATTGCCACATGGAACACATTATTCAAGTGGTTTATCCACTACGAATAGATACGATGCCAAAACAGCAAATGTTTCATTTTTCAGTTAAGTATACCTTATATTTCATAACGTGTAAAAAACGGAATCATTTTCCAAGTCACAAAAAACATAATTTCATACTAAGATTTTCATCTTCCACAACTTGGAACAAAACTGTAATTTGTTTAGTAGATTCGGGAGTTATCCCAGAATCTGTTCTAGAAGTAAGTTTCGTCATTTCTTTTGAAAGTGCACGTAGTTTGCCAGATGAAACAAACTACCAAAATAAGAATCCACACCTGTTACTGGTTCAACGACGGAAGTAGCGTCTGCGGAGGAGGAATGATGCACGTGCAGAGCAACGAAAAAAAAAACAGAGTAACTGCACGCCAACGTGCCCGAGACGTGACTGTAAACGTGGTGGGAATGGAAGTGTGTGATGTTATGATGTATGAATGGGCATATGGGACTAGTCATCCATGAGTGCCTACAGACCGTGTATGGTGAACAGGTTATGTCTCGTTAAATGGTTGGACGCTGGTGTTGCATGTTCAGTGAAGGAAGAAGATCGAAGCGGGCGTACTTCCACACCCACGAATGAAAACAACACTGCTGGAGTACAGGACATGGAGTTAGCGGATAGGAGCATAACAGTGTCAGGCGTAGCATCCACTCTACGTATTAATCGTGCTCAGATCCATCCAAAACAATACTGAGGTGTAGCAGGCTGTGTGACAATTCCTTGCATCGCAGGGCACCGAGTATTACCAGAGTGGTTTCTTCAAACTGATTGCGCGCAACGACAAATGTCTCAATGTCTATTGCAAATGTGTCGAATTATAATGCAAGGTGTATAATTCATGAAGACATGATTTATTTATATATTTTTTGGCAATAAAGTTTCTATGTGAAAAATTGACGAGACTCATTTTCGGAACATCCCTCGTATCAATTTCCTATCTTTTCTTACCTTATTTTTTCACTACACTTCAATTGATGTATGAACTTTGCTTTTGCATAATTGGAAGTAGAGTTGTTTGAGCCTATCAGAATCCAAAGAATGTTCATAAGGACAGTTGGAGGGATGTGCGCTTTATATCGCAGCAAGGTTTAAAACCTATTATGACGAAAAATTGTCCGGTGTGCGTAGCTGAACAGTCCGACAAGCAGAATGCTAGAAAAATAGTAATTTATTCTTTAAATAATAATAAAACAGGAAGCACAGACGACAACAAAATCGTACTTGCACAAATTTGCAGCACTAAATAAACAGCAATCCACATTTTAAACAAAATCACGCAGTTTGCAAAGCAAGCACGATCATCGCTTTCATTCCTTAAGACTAACTCCACTGACGATCAGCGGCTCTGTCTATTTATAGCTTGAAGACCGGATGTGACGTCACATAGGAAGTTCTCCAATGTTTCGGTCCTATTCTGGAAACTTCTCGACGAAACTAGATTTTACTTGAAGATTCGTGATGACAATATTTGACGCCAAAGTCGCCAAATTTGTCGCCATCGCTAAGCTTGTCGCCAAGGTCGGGAGTCGAATTCCTGCTTTTCCCCTTGGCGTCCAGATAGCCTGTGAACGTCTCTTAGCAACCATACGATCAGTATTGCTGGGAAGCAACATTTCATATTTGTAACACTATTTAGCATTACAGAATAGGAAACGAAATATGGAGCCCATTTTACACCAGAAAAAATGGACCGATCCATACAAAAATGAGAAATTTTATAAAATATACTGTTTTATAAAAGACATGAAAGTTAAAAGACATTATTGAAGTTCGAGGTTTTTTTTTTTTTTTTTTTTTCATTCGGAAAAAGTGTTCTAATTTCGAGTCTTATTATTTAACCATACGCGAAACTAGCCTTAAAGAAAATGTATTGATAATTTCTTGATTCTCTAGGCATCCAATACACATACTTATCTGAAAGTAATTCATACCTACTTTACAAACCTGTCACACGCGGTTATAAAATATATATAGAAATTCCACTCAACCTTTTTTACCATTCCTTGATTATCTTGCAAACAGAGCGTCCATCCTTTTGATGAAAAGAGATTACCATAAAGCTGTCCGACACACTCATAAACTACAGAAGAGGGTTCTACGGAGCGTAATATCACTGTGAAACAAGAGGTTCTTTTAACAATGAAGGGAGACTTAAATCCATTCTGATTCTTAACCGTCAGGGACCGTTATCAGGAAGCCCCTGTTGATCCATTATTGTGTGTGTTCAGTCTCCATGATATGCTGGGAGGGCTGAAGAAGTGAATGGCTAGGGAGAGTTGAAGGACAAGGTGGCATTGTTCTTCAGAAGTTGAAGAGGGAATGGAGAATATATGAGTAAGATTGCCCGATATGTGTTACCCAATCCGTGCTTTAGGATGGGGATTTTGTTTGGAAGTGGAGTCTTACAGATTCTTGTTCTATGTTGCTATGGAATATGTCTTTACTGGTAGAAGTAAAGTTTGATGGCAAATCCCCACAATAGATGTATAGAGAGTTCGGGATACACATTCCTTTAGTTGTTTCGATTTATGTCAAGAATTATTAATATGGCTTTCATACGATTTGGATGTATGTTACAAAAGCAAAAGTTAAATTGCTGGTTTACAACATTTAGTTAAAAGGTTTCGTGACTCTTAACAATTATCCATGGGGAAAAAAATCATTTTTCTAACTATTATTACTTACCATGAGACAAGGCAGAAATTTGAAACTTTCCCCATATAATATTTATGTATATTTATATTATTTCTCACACATATATGAATATAATTTACAAAACGCTTTAAGAATTAATAAAGAAATATTAACTGGATCTTTTTTTTTAATTACGAAAATCAATATTTCTCTACCTGCTGGATTCTAAAGTCATAAATCAAAATCTACAAATGTAATGTGTCTATCAATAAAATGTTCATTTTGTAAGTTATACGTACTTTTAAAATTTTTTAAAAGAATTAAAAAAATATAGTTAATAAGAAAATTATGTGACTTTAAGAGAAAATCTAATTAAAATCCATGTACAATTTTTTCTATTTATGTTCTATCTGTGATCAATAAATATAATAAACTTACATAAACAAAATTAATTTGAACATGTGTGTGAAATATGAAATTAATGTGATAAATAGTTTCTGATAAATCCCGCGGTGAGTAATTTTTTTTTTTTTTTATTTTGAGAAAAATGTGAAGAGTTAAAGTTTAAAAAAATTTAATGTTAAACACAAGGTTTAGTTTTTTCTCGATATCTCTTACAGTTTGGGTAGTATCATTAAAACTTTGCCAGTAAAATGTTTAGAAATGATAGGATATTTTTTCTTCTTTTTTTTGCTTTCAAAAATCAAAAATTTGGAAGTTTTAAGGTCCTTAGATCCCTTTGGACTGTTTACGTACATCAGGGTGTCGAAGGATATTTGTTAAAAGTGTCAATGTGTGCTTTAGAACAGGGGTGGCAAACCCGTGGGTCGCGTGAGGCACGCCAGGGGTCAACCTGTGGCTCGCTGAGAAAGATAATCTGAGTAAAGATTTAAACTTTTATGGTACATAAAATTACCAAAGAACATTCCATCATAACTAGTTCGTATCATAGCATATCTCTATGGGAATATCTCTCTATGATGATTCAACTATCGTCACAATTTTTCTCCTATATTCTTGCTCAGAAGCATTCTTGCTCAGTAGTTGAGCTCATTTTAAAAAGCGTGCGGCACGTCTTGCGTGCGGCACGTCTTGCGTGTGTTTGTGTGATACACAATGTATACCTAACCAGCAAACCGACTGAAGAACGCGGGTGTGCATCACTAAATGCGGGGAGGGAATGCGAAGCGCAGATGATGTGAAATAGCAACAGCCAGTCTGTTTGCTCTTATATCTGTATAACCATCTTACCATTTATTGAATCGTCTTGTACCAATTGATCCAATGTCTTTTTCAACGTATTATTAATAACTTTATTCCTGCATACTATTAAATTACTTTATCCGATTTAATCTAATCGGAAGAATATCGAAAGTCGGTGCAATCCTATTTTAGCTGCCTTTTGCAGAGTCTTCAAAAATCGTGCCAAATTGGCGCCAAAATCGGGTTTTTCATCACAGCAAAGAGAAAACAGGGTAGCCGCATTTGGCAAAATATTGCCACCGAAAAATCGCCAAGCCAGCTAAAATAGGATCCATCCCAAAAGTCAATAAACACTTATTTATATTGGACACAAATTTTGTTCTTTGCAATTGCATTTGGTACATAAATATACTAACAAGAACACATATGTTGAAATTCTTGCTTCAGCTGAGACATAATTACAAAGTTCACATCAGAAGAAATAAACCCGCAATTTTAAAAATTTAAGTAGTACAGAAACATTATGTACCTTTGCATTTGTCTTACAATTTGTATTTTTGTTATACAATTATACGAAGTTCAAATACAGTCTAGTGAGTGAGTTTCAGCCGGTTACAGTTACTGGTATGTATCTTCATTTAGCTGTATTAAAGTTATATTAAGCATTTCAAGGAAGTTTTAATCACATGTTAAAAGCATCAGTACAACATTGAGAAGCTCTGATGTAAAAAAAACCAGTAAATAACTTTAGCAGCTAATGGAAAAGACGGTATACTCCAGTTGATAAACATCAACTATTACTGTTTTAGGAGTATCTTATCCACATCCGTCCATTTAAACTAATACTTGTTCGTAGACTCAAACTAATGACTTAGCTAATAGTTAAACTCTAACTAAACTCTTCAAAGTATACTAAATTGCAGAGTTGCAATCAAGACAAAAGTACTTTGTTGAAAATTAAGGAGCAGAAAAATTTACTGGTGTATCTTTTGACAGCGAAATTTAAAATTCTGAAATAAATTTAGTAGCTTCGATTCACTTGGATCAAAACTTCAATGCATGAACAGTTACAGTTTAATTCCGAATTTAACTATTTTTCCATTAAATTTCCGTTAATAAAATAGTAAATAACTTCAGTGGGAAATGACGTAGTATAATTACGAAGAGGTATCGCGAAATTTTTAATCGAGAAATTAATATTTAAATAAGAAGTAATCGAGATATCTAGATAAATTTTATTCCATACATTAATTGGTTGTTGTGTACGTAATACTGTAAATTACAGCTATTAATGAGGGACCGCGGTAGCCTTGTGGTCAAGGTCGTAGGCTAGCGGCCAGCGGTTTTCGTTCAGTCGCGGGTTCGATCCTTGGCCGCCAAAAACCCGCCGTGTAGCTGAGGCTGATGCACGTTAAATCGGTTCGGGGCCCAAAGTCCTCCCGTGGGCGTGGTGTGGATGTTAGGAAGGGGGTGCCAGCTCAGGTATCGTCCTCGTCACTTGACCGTGGTTCAAAATTATGATGTGCGTCGCCAATAGCCCTCGTGTTGCTTCTAGTGCGACGTTAATATAAACTAAACTACAGCTATTAATGTTGATTTGTTTGGTTTTAGGATGCTGTAGAATGAAATAACCCGAAGTATCCTTAAGTTTTGATTATTGTTCTAAGATATCGTAAAGTTTTAAATAATCGAAATAGAAACTTAATATTTATTTATTATTTTAAAATCTTTTCTGTATAGTCACCATCCAGAGTTCAAGATTTCTCACAGCATTTCTTGATCTTTTGAAGGCTACCATTGTAAAAATTCAGAATATTGAATTCCCTTACGGCGGGGTGCTTCCATCTACGGCAACTTGTAACCATACAAATCAACATTAGAAGTAGTAATTTACAACATTGTATACATAAAAATAAATTACTATGTGTAATAAATTTTATTTATACATCTCGCTTATTTGTTAGCAATAATTAAAGCTTTGCGATACTCCTTTCGCATGTAGATAAACCGACAACCATTAACGCTCTTTTCGTAGAATTGCAGCGACTCTCTTCTACATCAACACCCGAAATTAAAACGCCTTACTTAACTAGACAGATGAGACGTCTTTTCAGCCTGGTTGGTAGGAGCGCATTTTTCGGACCCACTAGTCCAGGGTTCTAAACAACGCTGCCGCATCAAGGTCACCCAACAATTCTCTCTCTATGGGGTACGGGGTGCTGACACAGCGCATCCCCCGATGTTTCGTCCAGCGCCGAAGTGGAGAGGGAGTATGCAGCGACTTTCATGAACAACAACGTCAGAAGTAAAATGCCTTGCTAACTAGGTAGACGAGACGTCTTTTCAGCCTTGTTGGTGAAGCACAACAAACTCTCATTTGGACCCACTGATCCAGGGTTCGAAACAACTCTGCTTCATCAAGATCAACTCGCTCTCTCCCCCAGCACGGGGTAGAATATCATCCCCCGATCTTTCGGAGTATAGTTTAGTTTTTATTAACGTCGCACTAGAAGCAACACGAAGGCTATTGGCGACGGACCTCGTAATTTTGAACCACGGTCAAGTGACAAGGACGACACCTGAGCTGGCACCCCCTCTCCTAACATCCCCACCACGCCAACGGGAGGACTTTGGGCCCCGAACAGATTTAACCTGCATCAGCCTCTGCTACACGGCGGGTCTTTGGTGGCCAATTATCGAACCCGCGACAGAACGAAAACCGTCAGCCGCTAGTCCACGACCTTGACCACTAGGCTACCGCGGCCCCCGACCTTTCGGAGGAAAACATTCAGCGCTGAAGAATCGTTGACTTAATTGCATTCAAATTGTTACTTTCAAAGTGAAAACATTTGTAGTGTAATAATAAAATATTAAGTAATGTTAACAAATTAAAAAGTAAAGAGGTATATTTGATGACGTTTAATTAATTAAATTTCGAAACATCTAGAGTTTCTGTTCGTGAAAGTGCAAGGTATAATTAATGTACAATTATTTCTTGATTGCTAATGTATAGGAACACCTGTTCAAAGCACTTTTTTTTTCTCAAAAATAATTTTAAAAAAAATTCTGAAAGTTAACTTCAGACTCATGGAGTCTTCATACAGATTTCGGATACATGATTTTCCATTATTTTCCACACACACACACACACATAAATCGAGATTTCTTTTTAGAATTTTTTTTGAGAACGTTAAAAACATTGGAAAACTTTTCCCAACCAAACTTTCCGAACTTTCAGAAAACTTTTCCTCACAAAAAAATTAATATCTTAGTTTTAGGCTTCTACTACAGATTATAAAATAATTTTTAAAAAAATGAAAATTTTACGTCGCTATGAAAACCTAGCATATGATTTTTCAATATTTTTACATAATTATTTTTAAAACATTTTAGACTATAAATTAGAGAAAAATCATGCAGTATTAAAGCAATTTTAATGCAGATATTGGAATAAATTATATATAATAAAATTTGGCACAGTATCAGAATTATTTTATTATAAATATTTTAGAGTTTTTTCTTGTTTAAAATTTTAAAATAAAATCGTATTTTAAAGAGTTTACAGTTTTAAGTAGTTTCCGCATGAGTAATAGATTCACAATTATTTAAATTCTCCTTTATATATATTATCCGTTCATTTTCATTCATTTAAAGGAAAATTGTGAATTATAAATTCTAAAAAAATGTTTTGATGTATTTTTCTTACTTTAAAATACAAATTAACACTTTCGCTTCCAATAATTTAAATATTTATTTGGAGTTTTTGTTCCATAATATTCCGCTTTCTAATCGCAAACTAAAAGGTCAAAAATTTACTTAATTAAAAATTGCATAAGATGAAAATAACATTTACACTTTTGACCGAAATTGACCCACAGCAAAGTCTTTAGATAACAATTACTTAAAAATTCACAATTTTCTCCCATTAAATGTCCATTAGCATTTCTTTAACGAGGGCTTACAAATTTTATAATTCATTACTGTTGCATTTCATCATCTTCACCGCCAGTCTTCATCTCAGTTAAGAAGTATTTAACTTCATTTTAGGGGATTCTTAATCAGAATTATGTAGACTCTTAGAAGATCGTGGGAAATTCTCAGAATGTTAACGAACTTTATTGAGAAAAAATCAACTCGTCCACTTCATTTTCAATGAAAGCCGAATCTTTGTTAAAAATAAAGAATTTCAAATTGTTAAAAATTAATTATAGTATTAGCTTTTTTTATTATTATTATTAATTTTTAAGAATACTGTCATCACGGATTAAAATTATTCCAGGGTAGACAATAGCAGTCCTTAATCAACATGTCATCATCAAACAAAATGCGGTTACGGTAGACGAAATTTCAGGGTCCCGATCTATACCCGAGTTTCAGTTAAATTGTAAGTTCATGGCCTGTTCCACAAAAGATTCGTCGTTTATTGGTGAGTGAGTGAGTGAATGTAAAGTTTATTGGCGCAAGAGCCAGATATGGCTATGCTGCGCCAAACAAGATTTAACTGTGGTCTAGTCGTGAAGAAATTGAAAAAAAGACAAAAATTGGTTCACAAGAAGGAGGGTCGAAAATAGATAAAGTTCTCTAGAGTAACTCGGGGGTGCGTCACCCATGTTTACCAAAGACAGTAAACCCCATAGGAAAGAAAAAGATCACTAGGGTGTCTAGAGATCATGATACCCATACTTATCAGGAGGAGGCAAGTCCCTGAGGTTCCCTGATATAATCATTAGGGGAAGAGTGCCCGGCTATACCCCCAGACGCTGGGTACCCATTTTAGTCGCCTCTTACGACATACATGAGCTATAATGGGACTATTTTGTCATTCCTGGTCATCACACGAGTCTCATCATTTTTTGGAGTTGATCCCCCTTAAATCTCTCGGGCTGCAAATCCTCATGTTGACATGGCGTAAAAATTCGGAGTTTATTAATTGATTGTTTATTAATATCACATTGAGAAAGAAAGCCTGAGATATTGGCGACGGATCCCACAATTTTGAGTCTAGATTAAGTGACCAGGGCGATAACTGAGCTGGTACCACCCTCTCTAAATTTCCACACCACGTCAACAAAAAGACTTGGAGCCTAGACAGATTTTACGTGCATCAACCCCTCTACATGGCGGGTCTTTCGTGGCATCAGGGATGACTTGACCATGACTTGATGGAAACAACACAGACCACGTGACTAAGACCACTAAGCTACGCGGCCGCCGTGGGAACTTGGAGAATGGGATATTAGCTCACTTGTTATCTGCGTGACTTCACTGGGGAAGTACGTCATCATTATCTTTCGTGTTGCTTCTAAGCGTGACATTAATGAAACAATCAATCAAGCAACAAAAAAAAATTATGATAATTTCTTCGTCTAAGGTTGATTAGACTTTGTCTTTTTTAATAGAAATATCGAAATATAATGATAATACTAGTTTTTTCCTGTGTTTAAGAATACTATAAACGTAGATTATTTTTCTTTGCTCAGGTTGGAATATAATGTTGGGCTATTCACGTTCTCCTGTTAATTACCTTGGGGAACTTGATAATTCAATTTTACCGAAAATACAGCTTCCACCCAACCAAATGAAACGTGATTACTCAAAAAAAATATCTGAAGTGATGGCCAAAAGTGGATATATAAGTGATAATGAAGTGAATAGCAGGGTAACGGGAGTGATCAGGATGTGAGTTGTGCGTGGAATATTCTTGCTCGTGAGTGTAACATAATTTGATACAGCAAGAATATAAATCTGACTCATCTTGATTGCAGATGATGTTACTCCGGTTTAACAATTCGTCTCGGCTCCAAGTATCTGGGTAAGCTTCATATTTTATTATTTTGTAAAATTTGCTGACAAGCGCTTTAAGGAATCATAAACTGGAAGATAGTATTTCCCTCAGATAGCATATACAAATAAGTACTTCGAAATATTGACTATTTTATTTTATTGGATATAACAGTTCAATCGAAAAGTCCCCGGCCTACCATAGTAAAACACATTTTTTTTTTGGCAAAATTAGTTTTTTTTATTCAACGTAATTCCCTTCAAGGGTGATACACTGATTATAGCGACCCTCCAACTTTTCGATACCACTTTTGTAGTACGATTTGTCCTTTGCTTCAAAATAGGCCTCAGTGTCGGCGATCACCTCTTCATTCGACGAAAATTTCTTCCCAGCAAGCATTCTTTTGAGATCTGAGTACAGGAAATAGTCGCTGGGGGCCAGATCTGGAGAATACGGTGGATGAGGAAGCAATTCGAAGCCCAGTTCATGGATTTTTGAAATCGTTTTCACTGACTTGTGACACGGTGCATTGTCTTGGTGAAGCAGCACTTTCTTTTCCTTCAAATGCGGCCGTTTTTCGGCGATTTCGTCCTTCAAACGTTCCAATAACGCTATGAAATAGTCGCTGTTGATGGTCCTTCCTTTTTCAAGGTAGTCAATGAAAATCATTCCTTGCGCATCCCAAAATACATAACCTTGCCAGCCGACTGTTGCGTTTTCCATCGCTTTGGAGCGGGTTCATCGTGTGCAGTCCACTCGGATGACTGTCGATTGGACTTCGGAGTGAAATAATAGAGCCATGTTTCATCCATTGTCACATTTCGACGCAAAAACTCGGGTTTATTACGCTTGATCATCTTCAAACACTGCTCCGAATCATCAACTCGTCGTTGTTTTTGGTCAAAAGTGAGCTCGCGCGGCACCCACTTTGCACAGAGCTTTCTCATACCCAAATATTCGTGAATGATATGATGTACATGTTCATTTGATATCTTCAGAGTGTCTGCTATTTCAATTTACGGTCATTCAAAATCATTTTGTGGATTTGTTTAATGTTTTCGTCGGTAACAACCTCTTTTGGGCGTCCACTGCGTTCACCATCTTCGGTGCTCATTTCACCGCGTCTAAATTTAGCATACTATTCCTTGATGGTTGATATTCTTGGGGCAGTGTCCGGAAATTCAGCATCAATCCAAGTTTTGCTTCAACTGTATTTTTTCCCTTCAAAAAGCAATATTTTATCAACACGCGAAATTCCTTTTTATCCATTTTTTTCACAATAACAAATGTTGCTTCACTCGAAATGCTGTAATTCACAAACTAATGATCCGACAGCTGTCAAATTTATACACGCATCTTTTGAGGGTTAGGGCTAACTAAAAAACATATGGATTTAATTCTAGTAGCGCCATCTATGTGTCAGGCCGGGGAGTTTTCAATTGGCCTGTTATATGTGTGTGTTTATACTCTAATTTGTTATTTAAGATGATGGAAGAAAGTAGAAATAGTGAGACGGAACGAGTCTTTATATAGGCACGCATTCAAAAAACAAAAATTCATATAGCAATTTCTTAGACTATAACTAATTAGATTATTTTAGCCTATTGTTTTAGTTGGCTATTGTTTAATTGGGGCTATAGTTTAGTTGGATCAATTTTAGCGAACCAGATCACTTTTCAATTTATTATCGTTTGCTTCAATTTTAATTACCTTTAGCTTGAATATATTCAATTTAATAAATGTATCGCTTGCTTTAACTTTAATTACATATAGCTGATATAACATTCAATTTAAAAATTTATCGTGTCCTTTAATTTTAATAACATTTAGCTTAATTATATTCAATTCAATAACTCATCGTTTGCTTTTAATTTTAATATCGGAAAAGTTTACTGCTTTCCATTTATCGATATTTCATTGTTTATTTTAATTCTTATTTTTAATTGAGTAAATTAATAATAATTATAAAAAAGCGCACCTTGGGTGGCTAAATCTATTCTTTGCAAAACTTTGCATGGATTTTTTTTCTTTTTTTCTTTTGTTTTACTTTTTTTTCTTTCTTTTTGAGAAATATGAAAAAAATTAGGAACAGTAATAATGGATCTTTTTTTTCTATTTTAAGAATGTTATCATAGCAGTTTATTGCTTTTTATTTGGGATGAACAATAGCAACTATTACATGGACATGTCTTCAAAAAACGAAATTTTTTATAACACTTTCTTAAATAATTATGTAATATTATTTTAAAGTATTAATTATTATTTTCGTATTTTATTTAAGGCTTTAAAAACTTAAATTAATTACAATATAATAAGCCTTTATTAAATTTATTGTTTATAAAGCATGTGCGTATTTATCACAGAATGAATAATTTAAATTTTTTCCCAGCTTCTGATGGACCATAAAAAAGACAGGAGTACAAAACACAATGAATGTGCTACCAAAACTTATGTACACACATGGTTATATTTCACCATAATCACCTTGAAGATTCAGGCGTTTGTCATAACGGTGAGTGAGCTTTCCCTTACCTTCTTCGAGGAATTTGTCGCCAGTGATGCGAGATATAATACCTTACCTGAATGGCATTGTAAGACGAATCCAACACAAATTGAATCTTGATTACGTTTATTGACATTACACAACAAACTTTATTATATGAAAAATACTGTATACATTAACAACACGTTGATCACGTCTCAGAATTAATTAAATTCAATTCGGTTGTCTCTGAAACATCTTAATATAGAATTAAGAACTCAAAGGCCTTAATAGCACCTGCTACAGCTTGAACAAACCACAATTAACTCAATTTTCTCAGGCATTCTTCTTCTTTCAATCCTTTCAGTTCATTCATCAAAAACAACAATTCGCCTCAGTTTGCATATGTAAGAACAAAGTAAAGATTGGAGGGATGGTGGCATGATAAGTTGAATTGTGTTCTTGAGCAAGAAATGAAAACAGCCTTAACTCGCTGGATTATGCAATGGTTATCGTATCATAATTTTGCGAATGACGTTCCCCCGCAATGTTTCTCTTATGAAGAAAAGAGATATTTACAGAGATTTTCTCACCCAATGACCCCTTAAAATTGGTGAAGAATTTGGCTATAAACGAGAAGACATTGGCGACAAAAAGAAGGTTCTAGAAAACGCTGGGATCTTGGCGATATCTCGACTAGGAGGAAAGTTACGGACTTCCGAATTTTCCATGTGATGTCACACCCAGCCAGAGTGGCTGTGGAGAGATGCGAATCCAGAGTAAATAAAATGGGGGTCAAATTGGAAGCTGTCGCAATCCTATTCGTTCCTGTTATATCGCTGACCTTTTTAAGTGCTCTGTTCCAGGATTGTGCAGTTAATCTATCTAAGTTTTGCAACTTGTGTTCGTCTTGTTGTGAATAATTGTAAATAAAGTGTCATTTCCCATTATCCTCCGTCTTAGACAGTTTTCACTCGAACACCTACACTAGATAGGAGAATTTTTGAAACAATATCTTATCTTAAATATTATCGAACGGAATTTCAAATAAATTAAAGTTTTCCTCCTCAATATGATTAAATAAGTGAAGGAAATAATAATTACTAAAATCTTTTGAATAAAATTTCAAAATTTCTGTATTTTCGAAGAATTAATTATTTTTCTTTAAAAAAAGAGATTCTTTACATAAATTTTTATTCAGATAATTATCACGTCTCATGCCATTTAATTATTTTTCATATCTTCCATTTAAAATAATTTTACAATCAATGCTCCTTAATCCGCATTCTCATATTTTGTGAATTCGAAATAATTTGTTTTGTCATCTCTATTTACAAAGAATCGTTAAAACTTTTAAAGACCTATCAACTCGGATAAGCATTAAAGTCTTAAGTTGCCTGTTAAGCCTATTTCCAGCGCGATAATGGATGCATTTTCATTGCATAAGATGCGTCGTCTGCGAAAGTATTAAGTGAAAGTTGTAGTTAATGCTCTAGTAAATTATTTTTCTTATGAATCTGTTGAAAGGGAATTACTTAAGCTTCATATGGCTTTGAGAATTTATGTAATGGTGTTTTGTTAGTATATATAGCTTAACTAATGGTTTTCACAGGGCTGTTTTTGTTAGGTTGTTTCTAAGCTGCTAAAATTCAGAATTTCAATGAAAATATATTAATTTACTTAGAATTCATTAAATATTTAAAAGTCTTTGCCAAATATGAAATTATGACTTATTTATAAAACTTAAAATAAACATTATATTTATTACAAAACTCATGGGATAATACTATGCTAAAACATTCTCCAGTCTTTGTCTTTTCGCAGACGACGCTGCCATCCTCGTCCAATCCAACAACATCAACACTGCCCGCAAAAAATTACAAATTCACCTTAACAAAAGTGAACAAAGGTTCACACTTTGGCGCACTGCTGTGAACACTTCCAAAACCAAAGCCCTGGTCTTCCGTAAAGGAACTGCCCCCCTCCCTCCAAACAACACAAATTATTTAACTGTAACATTGACTGGAGCTCCGAAAATAAGTATCTTGGGGTCATCCTGGATTCCAG
>BMAW01010374.1:30166-46696 GCA_019974015.1 Nephila pilipes
TATATATATATATATATATATATATATATATATATATATATATATATATATTCATAATAATAGAAGTGTCTTATTTTAATAATTCTATAGAACTATAAAAGAAAGTCTTTTAGTTAATTTTTTTTAAATTCCTACTATTAGTTCGCACTATTCCTATATATATTTATATATCTTGTTCAAATTTTCAATCGTTGATAAAATACTTTTTATTCATCCACTCCAGTTCAAATACATTTTTTTAAACTTGTAGTGGATGACACTTGATGTTCATACAGTTTTTCAAATATTAATTCATTGATTAAATATAATTGGGGAAAATGCAGTTTAGCCTAACCACTTGGCGTGATTTCAAAAATTGTCAAACTTGGCGATTTTTTGGGGGTGGGGGTGGGAAAGGGTCCAATGTAGCCACATTTGGCAAAATACCGACAAATAATTCCTCTCGCCACGAGTGGTTGAGCTAAACTGCATTCCAACCATTTAATTTACCGGATGAATTAAGAAACAAGCCACTGCTTCTACTATACTGTTTATCCTTCAATAGCAAATTTGGTAGAGCGTCGGCGTAGAATCTTCGTGCCTTCGGATAGAATCTCGTCGAAGTAAAAAAAAAAAAATTCAATTTTCAGATAATTAATTTTAGTTTTATGTGGGAGAAAAATTTTTTTTCTCTTATATAAGATATTGAGCGGGATATAAATATAGGAATAAATACCGTCAGTGACAAAGCGTGTAGATCGTTGGAAAAAAATTTCTTTTGCCTCTTACTATTGTAATTCTATCATATGTATATACATATTTATATTAATAGTAATTATTTAATAAAAAGTAACTGAAATAAAAAAATTCTTTGTTGACCTAAGTAGGAATTAATTTTAATTTTTTTTTATGTTACTTGTTCCCTCTTAGTTGAATATGGGTATGATTTGAGAGATATATTTGTATTTAAGTCCCATTTTAAAGAAAACTATTACATAATATTGTTAAAATTTTTTTACTCTTCTCTAAAGGGTACTTACGCATATAATTAATTGAAAATATTTTCTCTCTAAGTAATACCTAAATTTAAGAAATAAATTTTTATGTGAAAAAAGACGAAAAACTAAAATTTTCAAAATTACAAATTTCTACAATATTTTTTGAAGAATATATACGGTAATGTCATCAAAGAAGATGGTTCACTTTATTTTGTATATCTATGGAATATTCTAAAAATAGTACCTAAATACAAATATATCTTAAAAATCATGTCCACATTCAATTAAAAAGGAAAGGGGGGGGGAATTTGACTTAAGAAAATAGTTTTACTGTTCAATAAAAGGATTCAAATATCATTATTAAACAAACAAAAAACCTAAGCTTTGCAAATAATTTTAAAACACAAATGTCACAAAATTAGAAGTGTCTTAAATTCGATAGTTTATTCCCCCCTCTTGTCCTGGTGTCCTTAACCTTCTGAAAGCCGTTATTTCCTACAAGAATCCCTCATTCCTAATACTCAAAGACTAAAAGCTTATTACGAGCTCCCTGTTATACATACCGAATTCTAAACCTTGTCATTCACCGACAAACTCATTCCAGCATTCCTATATCACAGTGACAGCAATTTCCACCCGTCAGTAACTCCACTAAACCTTGTCCATTGTAAAGTTTCTCGAAATAATACAGCCCTGGATGATTTAGAACCCCGTTTCCAAATAAGACCGAGAAACGTCAAGAATGTGAATATCTCAGACTTTGACGTCCGGAACCCTTTAAATCCGGTCGTCAACTGACCACAAGCCATACTCATTGACTACGCGTCGCTTCCACTAAGCGCCAAGGGCTCTCTGTGGCCGGACAATACAACCTCTCTCGGTCACTGATTGCATGCACTGTGCGTATCAATCCAGGCGTTAACAGACGATCCGGCAACCACCCCTTTGATATTACGATGCCAGTTGAAGCATGAGGCCCGTTGACCGTCCTCTTGTAGCTGTTCAAGAAGAGGTTCATTTGCATTTCATTCAGATTGGCTCGTTCTAGTTCAGCCTGTTCCGGTTCCTACACCTGGACAATGGAGCCATCATTTTGCATTTACTAGTGCGCTTATGTTATATTTAGTAATATGGGAAGGAATTGAATATTGAGTTGTTGAGGCTTAGGTAATTGTATCGGATATTTACGGGTTTCATTTCGACTGTAAATGGATGTTTAAAGGGAAGTCGTCTTTTGTAAGTAATGAATGCTCAGGGATAAATCTTTAGAGGAGAATACTTTAATATGTACTAAGATGTTGTTTTGAAGAAATGGCGTCAACAAAAATGAGTGGGCATAAAATGTACATGGTATTAGGTTCAAAAGATTGACATTATAATTCATTATGATGATAAATATTACATTCAGTTTGCTTAAGGTATATATTTATATTGATAAGTTATATTTAATTTAATATTTTATCGTCTGCTTTTTTTCAACAGCCGAACAGAGTATTACTGTGTACTTTAGTAATTTATCGTTTGCTCTTATTTTAATGTTTCATTTAGTAATTGATTTTTATGTCAGAATTGTTTTTTTTCTTTCTGTGTAAGCCTTGGCAAAGTTTTTGTGCTTGAGAATGTTTTGCTTTGGAAAATAAAAATGCCTTGGGAATTTGAAGAAGGTGTTTTCTTCTTTTTTTATATAGTAATTTCTTCTTACCATGGACTCGGAAGTACTCTTACTTCACTCTAATTAATATTCAATTTGAATGATTCTACATTCTCGAAAATTTAACAGAAAGAAAAAACGTTAGCACACGTTAAAATGACATTAGCAAAAACCATTAATTTTTTTAAAATGTTTTTGTGGGTTGATTGATTCGTTTCATCACAAGTAGCAAAACGAAGGCTATTGGCTCAGACCTCCTAATTTTGAGCTTCGGTCAAGTGACAAGAACGACACCTGAGCTGTCACCTCCCTCTCCTAACTTCTACACCACGCCCACCAGTAGGACTTTGAGCCTCGACCGATTTAACGTGCATCAGCCCCTGCTACATGATGTATCTCTAGTCAGTGACCATGACTACTAGACTACCAAGGCTATGTTTTCGCGGAAAGTATTAGTATTATTAATTGATGCTATATTATATGTTAAGTTTAAATTTACATCTCTGGATATGTTTAAATATATTTTGATTGGATTCGATTTGTTAACTTCAAGTAATACTAAATTTACCAATCTGGTTATAGACGACGGATCTCATCAATTTGAATCAGTGTCTGATTTTTTTATCACAAAATTCCCCATCACACTACATAAAGACTTCAATGAATCATTTATATAATTACTGTTATTATATTCATGCTCATTCGCGTAAACAAGTGTTTATAGAATTTCACTGAATTTCCAAGAAATATTTTCTGCCGTGAAGTTCCTATTCGAGTTAATTAATTTAATGTAACAGTTTTAAATACACGGGAAGATTGAAACTTTTGTGTTACTTTCATTGATTCTGCAAGTCCGTGCTTAGAATTTATGTTATTTATTACATTTTAATATGGCATTATTTCAAATTTATATTGTGAAATATTACAAAAGAATAAATTTCTTACAGTGTAGAAATAATCAAATACGTAACGTACATCACAATAAAAACAATTGTTCCCCCCTCTCTTTATTTTTGGAGTGATTTAAATGTGATAAAATGATTCATGGTGTTGTAATTAAAATTGAAAGATATTTATTAGTGACTTGATTTAATATTGTCAAAAGGTAAATATTGTTTACTATAACATCCAGTGGTAGGGCTGTTCTAGTGTATGTTCTATTTATCAAGGAGTTACTGATGAAATAAGAAAGTTAAGTAAGAGTACCAGGTGGTAGTTTCAGGCCATTTCTACAGTCTCTCGTTTATCAAAGAACAAAGGTGGTTCACAAAGTACTCGTATTTGAAGAAAGATGACCTCATAAAGGTAAACTACTATTACCATTAGGTGCTGTCAACTGTTAAATGGAGCCGAAAGGAATTTGACAGTGATTCATAAGTTAGTTTTGATTTGGTAGTTGAATCAGAAAGAGTGAATTGTTAAGATAAGAGTATATTAGTTTATACTAATTTAGAATTTATAAGTTAAGTGGTATTCGAGAGAGAGAGCGACCTTATCTGTCCTTCAGGTTATAAATATAGAATATTTTATCTTGTTCTTTCGAATCTTCAATCGGAGTCTAGAATTTTTCAACTGTTTAATTAGAAGGAATAATAACAGTAAATTAAATAATGTAGAAAGGGCGTAACAGAAACTATAAATGATCTTTTTTTCTAATAAAAAAGAAATATATTTATCGGATATTACTTTTCTTGAAATCTTTTTGGCTATTGCATAGTTTGCTAGGGTATTATACATTGAAATAGTCTACGATTTTGTAAACTGTTATTTAATACTCAGTTCCAATGTGTATTGGATGTCAACAGCAAACCATTTTCACTCCAAAGAGATCGAACAAATATGTATGACAGGGCTATCCACTAAAATACATAACAAATTACTTCCCTCCTTCCCCTTTTCCCCTAAAAAGGGAATTTGGTTGAAGAGCGGGGAAAAAAACTCTTAAAAAATCTCGTTTAGGATTCATTTTTTAGACGTTTTGACATCCGGTGCACTTGGAAGTTTTCTTTTTCTGTGAAAAAAACACAGTCGATTTTAGATCAATAGCGCTTTGGATAAAAAGATTGATTCCTTAAAATAGAAAATAAAGAAAAAGTGAGCTTTGGAGAGAGAAGAAAAATAAAATTTTGATTTTTTTCCCCAGGCGAAATTTTCGTTTCATAAACTGACAAGTCATTTTTTTTTCTATAACTTTTTTTTATAGATATATATGCTTATTTATCGGAAACTCTTTTTTTTTTCATTTGACTTTTCTTTTCAGTTTTATTTAACGGTCAGGGTATATGTTGGTATTTTCAGCAATTTTCGAATAAACGGTAATTAATTTCAATGAGTTATTTTTGGTATGAAAGAAATATTGTGCGCGTGCATTTAAGATGATTATTTAATATTTTTAATAAACAAAGACAAAGGAACGATTTCTAAGACGCAATTACAGAAATTATTGATAGGGTGTTTTCTTCTTATTATTATTTTGCTTTTTTTTTTATGACACTGCTCTTACAGCCCAGGCTCAACCTTATTTCTAAATTAGCATTTAAAGTGATTGTAATTGCTTCCTAAGGTCTCAGCAGCATTGTAATTGCTTCCTAAGGTCTTGTACTGAAAAGCATCATGAGAGCAATTGGCGGTAGATCTCTCAATTATGAACCTCAGCCAAGTGATTATGGAGACACCTGAGTTGGCCCTTTCCTATCCAAAATTCTACACCAAGCCTAAGTGAATCCTTAACAAATTTACTGTGCATGAGCCGCCCTATTACGCAATGGATCTTTCGTGAAATCAGAACTCGAACCCACGATTCATCGGAATGAATGATAATGTCATTTATTGGCGCTAGGGCCAGATATGACTACGCTGCGCCAAACAAGGTGTAACTGTGATCTGGACGTTTGAAAAAAATTAGGATAAGAAATAAAAATTGTTTGACATAAGGGAGGGTTGTAAAATGAGGAAAGATCCCTAGGGTATCCCGGTGGAGTACCACAGACAGTAACCACAAGGGGAAGTGGTTGCCACAAACGTAGCCACATCGGAGAGAGAAAGATCACTAGGGTGTCTTAGTCTCTAGTGGGCCGTACTTATCCATAGAAGGTAAGCCCCTGTAAGGTCGACTCGAGGGACAGAACGCCGCACCGGCCGCGTGCCCACTACTCTGGCCACTTACCGCGGCGGCACCGCGATGAGTAATGCATTACCGTACTTAAATTGGATAAAAAAATAAATTGCGAAATTCTTGAAGCGCTATCTAGAAGTTATAGCGTGATCTAGAATTTGTAGCTTTATATTTATTAGTCGTTATATGAATAAAAATGTTTAACTTGAGTTACATTTAAATGTAATAACAATAAGAATATTTTTATTTATTTATATTAAGTAAGTCGGAATAAAATGGAAGCAAACATTAAATGGAAGGTGATTCCAATTGTTAAAGACGTACACTGCTTTCTAGACCGTGAAGCCATGTTGCTCACGCTGTGCTTATTAATGGATCTTCTTTTACTCACATTGTAACTATGCTTGGGTAAAAACTTTAAAAGCTTTTTTTTCTCACATTTTAAAGCGCTCAATTGAGCTGAAATTTACTTTACAGGATTTTTTTAAATGACAACACGATAATTTAATTATAATTAATAAAAATTAATTGATTTTTAACTAATTATTTAAAGAATTACCTTTCTTTTCACCAAGTTTCTAGCCAAGTCACCAAAATCCGTCGCCAAGGTGAAGGGAATAAATTATTAAAACTAATTATTGAATAAATCCAATTTGATTTAACGTTCCCTTTTGCACAAAAAATTTAATGTGTAAAAAGTAATTAAAAAAATGCAAAGTGTGACGTTTGAAAGAAAATCCATGTTCCAAAAACTCGTTTATACTGGTGTTATTTTTCAAAAAGAATCTCCAATACCTAATGGTTTAACAGAAGCTAATGATTCTTAACTACAAATGCTACGACTTTTATGTGAAAGCACATTCATTTAGAAAATTATTTACATGCGCAGTCATATAATCGTAATCGTTGATCAAAATAAACTGTTGTTTGGGAAAGTTCTAAAATGTTTAATTTAATACTCTAATTTAATAAAAATTAAAGCAGCCCCATGTTAAATTTAAACAGTTTGAAACAAAAACGCAATATAGAATCGTCTGCAAAGCATAGATAGAACAACGGCACGGCATTTTAAAACGCAATTACCATCTTAAACCTTTAATGACAATTAAACAATTACCATCATTAACTTAATCGAAATCAAATGATTCGATTCGCCATTGCTAATTATTTCAGGTAATGAACTAAAGGCCTTATCTAATTTTTCTCCTCAATTAAACTGAACGGCGATATTATTTCCTCTCTGCAGTAACAGATGGCTAATGCATACACATGCACGAAAGCACCAACACCCGATATACGGTCATGCATACAAATTGTATGCATCACACCGTAAACGCACGCTTCTAGTTCGAAACTTGATTACCAACGGCGCGTCAACGTTGGGCCAGCTTATCTTCCAAACGCGGTTCTTTAGAGAGGATATGAGCAGACGATATCGTCGCGTTGCCAGCTGCCACAAGACAAATACCGCTTCGCTATTTTTGATCGAACGATATTAATAGTGGGATCATAAAGAATGCATTTTATGGCGGATGGGAAGGGAGATGGTAGGTTCTCCTACAAACGGTAATATTTTAGCGCTTGTCACGTGATTATCTGCGTTCGATGACATTTTGCTTTTTAAAAGTATGGGGTGTTCGAAATTTAAAAGGTTTATACTTCGTGATAAAATTATCAAGAGGGTAAATTTTGATCGTTCTTTTTATTCACCTAACGCTTTTGTTGCGTTTATGTTTGGAGTATGAAAGGTGTTTAGATAATATGTAAATATAAAAATAAATGCGGCTTTTGGGTCGAAATTATTTAGTTTCGGCTGTCTTTGGGAAAGGTTAAAGAACAGGACCCAACATCGACACACTTTTTCCGATAAAAAATGATGGGGCACCATACGTCCCAGTTGTGCATGTGCACTGTACTTCTACGCTTGATTTTTGTCACAAGCAACACCTGTTTGTCACAAGCACAACCTGTTAAGCCTGTTTTAATTTAATGCTAGAGAATGGGACCAAAAATTCGAACACTTTTCCCGATCGAAAAAGCGCTTTAACATTAATTACATATTCTGACTTTGCTACCCTGTAGAAAACAGCGTATTAATAATATTGTTCATTTCTATAAGAAACAATCCCTTTTTTATGTTGCAAACTGTGTTTGCGTATCTTTTCCTATTCCGTAATGTTAGATGACAATACTTTACGTTCTGAAGTGAAAAAATTGATTATTTTTGGAATGTTCCTATAAATTTTAAGAACACTGCATCATTAACAGATGTGTGTCTTAAAACGTCACAAACTTATATGAAAATTGGAACAACTTTCTGCTTGGAAATGTGTTCGAAGTTTCTATAAGGTTCTTAACGTTCGAAGAAGACAACCTTACGGCTTCCGTCTACCGGCCATTTTGATTTCGTGGACGTAATGTTAATCCTATGGGATATCGACTATAATGCTCACACCTTTATTATTTGATCTATTTGAATGCAATAAAGTGTATTTGAAAGGGCAAAAAATAATAAATGAATCTGTGGAATTACTTTTTCCTGCCGATTTTTAAAAATATTTTTAAAGACCCGAAAACTCGCAAATTAATCATTAAAATAGAGGTGAAAATATTTTTATTAAGGTTCCCGTCTACCCGCCATTTTGATTTCGTGGACGTAATGTTAATCCTATGGAAATTCGACTTGAATTCTCTCATCTTTACTATTTGGTTTATTTGAATGCAATTAAGTGCATCTGAAAGAGCAAAAAATAATGAATGCTTCTGTGGAATTACTTTTATCCTAAGATTTTTAAAAAACATTTAAAAATATTCTTTAAAGACCGGAAAACTCCAAAACGAATAATTAAAATAAGAATAAAAATGTTTTTAAAAATCTTAGGAAAAAAGTAATTCCACAGAAGCATTCATTATTTTTTGCTCTTTCAAATGCACTTTATTGCATTCAAATAGATCAAATAATAAAGATGTGAGAATTAAAGTCAAAATTCAATAGGATTAACATTACGTCAACGAAATCAAAATGGCGGGTAGACGGGAGCCTTAAGCATTTATTATTTTTTGCCCTCTCCGATACACTTTTTTGCCTTCAAATAGATCAAATAGTAAAGATGTGAGAGTTAAACTCGAAATCCCATAAGATTATCATTACGTCCACGAAATCAAAATGGCCGGTAGACGAGAGCCTTAAGGCTTCCGTCTATCCACCATTTTGATTTCGTGGACGTAATGATAATCCTATCGAAATTTTCTAACAGTCCACAAATCTTTACTATTTTATACATTTGAATGCAAAAAAGTGAATCCGAAAGAGCAAAAAATAATGAACGTTTCTACGAAATTTTTTTCCATCTCTTTTTAAAAATATTTTATCCTCATTTTAATTATTCGTTTGAGGAATTTCCCGACTTTAAAAAAATATTCTAAAATATTTTCGAAAATCTGGAGAAAATATAATTTTTTAGAAACCTTCATTCTGTTTTGCTCTTTCAGATGCACTTTTTTTGCATTCAAATACATAAAATATTAAAAATTTGAGAATGGCAGTAGAAATTCCGTGAGATTAACGTTACGTTCACAAAATCAAAAATTCTGGTAGACAAGAGCTTTAAAAGTCGATTAAAATATATTAATGCATACTTCGCTCCGATTTTCTTTCTGAATATAACTGATTATTACATTCATTATTTTATTGTTCGTATGTTATATATCTTTAATTTTTCATTACAAGTTTTTTACTTTCATTTATTTGATGTTCTTTTTTGCTTTACCATTTGAAATAAAAAGAAGTACCATTTATTGGAATAATATCATTGAGTGAAAGAAATAATATATAAAACAGTTTTTAGAAAATTAGAAAACGTTTCCTATGGCTTATGAACTTGAAAGGAGTACAGACCCATGGTATTTTTGAATTTATCACTTAATAATATTCAGTGATATATATCAGAGTGATAAATTCACTGCGATAAAAATTCAAAAATATTTAAATTTTAAAATTCTCGAGTTTTTCACAGCAAAATCATCTAAAAGAAAAAATTCTTCATAACATTTTTTTAAACATGTGTTAGCATGTTGTGGTTTCGAGAAAATGGCTTCAACAAAAAGGCGTAGGCATAAAATAAAGAATATGTGGTACTAGATTCTAAGGAATGATATTATAATACATTATGATTATAATAATTGCGATTGGTGTATTTAATTTATATTTGCATTGCTAAGATATGTTGAATGTAATATTTTGCTGCCTGCTTTTATTTTAATATCCGATCAAAATATTATTGTCTACTTTAATAATTTATTGTTTGCTCTTATTTTTATATTTAATTTAAGAAATGATTTTTATGACAGAATCGTCTGTTTTTATTCTTTTTGTTAACATTAGTAACGGTTTTGTACTTTAGAATGTTTTGCTTGTAAAAATTAAAATGCATTAGGAATTTTGATATTATTTTTTAAGGCATTTTTTTTTCTCCTTCGTATTTATTGTATCGGGGCACATACTTTACGCTATTTACCATTTATTTTGAATAATTCTACTATTCCAAAACTTTTACAAAAAAAAAAAAAAAAAAAAAAGAAAACATGTTTGAATGCAATTAGCAAAGCTAATTAGATTTTTTTTTATTATTACGTTTTTTTTATTAATTTACGTTGTATAAGCGGTTTTCATTTTTAAATACTTTACAATTTAGTTATTAAATTGAAAATCAAAAATAATTTTAAGAATGTCTAGTATTTAAAAAAGTAATTGGCTGATGTTTCCATTTAGTGCTTTAAATTTCCTAAAGTCATACCTTTTTAGTTTCAAAAACTTCCTATTATACTTTTATTTCATGATGTTGTGGTATAATAATTATATATTCTACACTAATAATTTATATTATTATACTTTACATAGTGAAGAAGTATGGAAATAGCATTCTGTTAGATAGTTAAATTAATAATTAAAATATAGTGCTAATTAAGCACAACCAGTTGGTAATAACAAACGTTCCGTGTCGGAGATTATTAATACACACATTGCTAATGCATTATATGATTCTTATTTTTAATTTTTTCTGAATACTTTATTTTATTTTATTATAATGTTACTATAATTACATGACTACATTTTAATATTACATAAAATAATGTTAATTTTTAATTATACCTTTTAAAATTATCGCTATACATAACGATAACATAACTATCCTATTTCACTACATTATAAAATTACATTGATATATATTATTATGTTGCATAGTTTATTACAGCTTATTTCTGTTATTTTACAAGTAAAAGTAAATATTTGTCCCATTTTAAAAGGAGACAGAGAAAAAAAAAATTTGAAACTGATCTCAGGCAAACCATGTTGATATTCTATATTTTTCAGCAGATTTGTTCGCCTATCTGCTGGTCCTCAGAAATGCGCCTTTGACAACGGAGACAGAAAGGAATTCCCTACCTGTCAGTTATTAAGCGCTTTTACTCTTGGAGGCAGGTCACCACAGAAATTTTATGATCTTTTAAAATTTTCATTGTTTATATAAATATTGTATTAATGTTGCATAAGCGCTTTGAACGACTACTTAAGGCATAACACATTTGTTCGACATTACATCAAAGATTTAAATACAAAATTTAAGAAAGAGAAATAATAACTTGCATAAAAAGAGTTTAATTATTTATTTTGCTAACCCCTCACCTCCCTCTCTTTCTTCTTTGTTAGTTCCATTAAAGAAATGAATTGTAAGAATGTATTAATAAGAATTATCAGTATTCCAAACGATGACGTTCGCAAAAACTTTCGATTTTTGCAAAAGTTTCACTACGCTAAATCATAAAAATTAGATACCATCTGCAAAATAAACATAGCGAACAATTGTTCATGTTTTACCCCCGGCTTTAATTACAAAATCGAACGTTCCGCCTAAAACAAGGCGTGTTAATTACACCAAAAGTCTGGTGATACAATAAGAGACAAAAAGCGTACTTCCCCAAAAATCAGAACATCATTTGTCGCACTAATGACCCAAATGGTTCACAGTGTGCTTACCCCCTGCTGTAGATAAAGCGTTCTTTTACCGGTGAAAATAAATCCTAGTTTTATTTGAAATGCAAAACGAAAACATTTTATTATCGTCTTCCTTGTAGCTTGACCTTCATTAACGGGGGAAAACCTGGTAGCCATCTTTAATTGGGTATAAATTAACTGACATTCGCACTTTTACGATGGGGTCGACTAAGAGTCTTTGTTGCATTGCATGTCAAATAAGTTTTCGTAGTTAGTCGATAATCAACCTTATGAACGAGTGAGTGAATGAGGGATGGTGGAGTTAATTGGCGCAAGTGCCAGATATATGCCTATGCAGTGAAGGTGTTACTGTGACTCAGATGTATCAAAAAATGATAATAAAAAACAGTAAATCCCATGGGGAAATAATCAACCTTATAAAAATTACGAAAACTGTTCAAAAAAGTTATTTTTTTGTCGAATAGACATATACATTCATCCCTCGTTTTGCATCATCATCATTATCTTATATGACTCATGAACTCAGGGTGGATCAAAACCTTCTTTTAAAAATTTCTCCAAGATAACCAGCCTTTTACCTTATTCCCCCTACCAGCTCCTCTCCTCAATCACCTTACACCCGTTTGGTGACCGGGTTTGAAATAATAATCCCACTGTAGCTCATGCACGTCGCAAGAGGCGACTAAAATGGGTACCCAGCGTCTGGGGGTGTAACTGAGTACCCTGCCCCTGGGGATTATATCAGGAGACCTCAGGGGATTTCCTTCTTTGGGTAGATACAGGCATCATGACCTCAAGACACCCCAGTGTTCTTTTTCTATCCCATGGGGTTTACTGTTTTTGGTAAACGCGACTGACACGCCCCTATGCCCCCAGGTTACCTTAGCGACCTTACTCTATATTCGACTCTTCTTCTTGCCAAACTTTTTATCTTTTATCCCATTTTTTTTTCAAAACATCTGGACTAGAGTTACACCTTTTTTGACGCAGAATATCCACATCTGGCTCTTGCGCCATTCAACTTCACTTTTACTCACTCACTCTTTAACCATCTTAGAATCCAATTCAACAGAATCAAGCCACCGTAGCTTTGGTCTTTCTTTTTTTTCCGACTTGTAAAGGGCTTTGCAACAAAAATCTTCTTTTCTGGAATTTTTTTCATCCATTCTAACAATGTGAGAAGCTCGGTTCATTCGTTTCACTTTAACATATTTAATCAGGCTTATTAAAAGTTCTATTAATTTCAGAATTAATATGTCTTCACCAAAGGCCATTTTCTTTGACGATACCGGCCCTCTTTTTTTCTTTTTTTTTCATGGAGATTATTTACACGGTTTTTTTAATGAAAACATAAAACAAAACTGTTATAGGTTTAATTTTGATTATATTACATTATACCGTTAATAAATTAAATGAGCATCATATTACTGTAATATTTGCATATACATCCGGAAAATTACTCCGCTGTCACTCATTTCACATCATCCAAAATTAAATCATTAAGTTCAACGAATCGGAAAATGTAGCTGACTTGTCAAATAGTGCAATAGCTCTTATGAGAAACGTTGATAAATTTTCTGATTATTACTTTTTTTTAATAGGGATGTTACACCTGCCAAATATAGGAGAAATTTCACTTATCAAAGCTCTGAAGATGAGTAAATAGAGGTTTTTTATGTTTGAATTATTTTATTGCTTCGTTTGTAAGGAATATTGTTAATTTTTTTGTGCTTATTTTTATTTGTCTCTATGTATGGATTGGTTTTCTTATTAACATCGTACTAGAAGCAATTTAGTTTTAGTTTTTTTTTATTAACGTCGCACTAAAAGCAACACGAGGGCAAATGCCGACGGACCTCGTAATTTTGAACCACGGTCAAGTGACGAGGACGACACCTGAGTTAGCACTCCCCTCCCTTAACATCCACACCACGCCAACGGGAGGACTTTGGACCCCGAACATATTTAACGTGCATCAGCCCCTGCTACACGGCGGGTCTTTGGCGGCCAAGAATCGAACCCGCGACTGAACGAAAACCGCCGGCCGCTAGTCCTCGACCTTGACCACTAGGCTATTGCGGCCCATCGTAATAGAAGTAGCTCCAGGGCTATTAGCCACTGACCTCGTAATTTTGAGCCTCGGTCAGATGACGAGGACGACATCTGAGCTGGTCCATCCCTCCCTTCACTTCCAAGCCATGACAACGGGAGGACTTCGAGCCTCGACAGATTTGACGTGCATCATCCGCGGTTACACGGCGGTCTTTCGGGGCATCAAGTCTCGAACCTGCGACTCGACGAAATCCGTGACCATGACCATTAGGCTACAGTGGCTACTTGTTCCTTTGGAAGAAACATTGTTAGTTCCTGTTTATGTTCTTCATTTTCAAAAATAAATTAAAAACGTATAAGCATTAAGTTGCTCTAAAAATTGATGAACCAATATACTTTTTATTTCACGTAATCTTTATCATATCTTACTTCGTTTTATTCTGCACGATTTTTCGAAGAATGTATTTAGCCTTTAAATGCATCTACACTTTAAGAGATAGGTGTATATGTTAATACGTATGTTACATTTCTTCTGTGATTTCAGTATTCCAGATTAATGGCATGTATACCGTAAATATACAGCAAAGACTTACAGAATTCTTAAGGCCCCCGTCTGCTGGGCCATGTTGATTTCGTGAACGTATATTAATCCCACTGAAGTTCTATTACCACCCTCAAACTTTCACTATTTTATCTGTTTGAATACAAAAAAAGTGCATCCATACGACCAAAAAAAAATAATAAAGCTCTCTGCGGAATTACATTTTCCCTCCTATTTTTAAAAAATTTTTACCCCGATTTTAATAATTCGTTTCTGTGTTTTCAGTTTAGTTTTGTTTCTATCAACGTCGCACTAGAAGCAACACGAGGGCTATTGGCGACAGACCTCGTAATTTTGAACAACGGTCAAGTGACGAGGGCGACACCTGAGCAGGCACCCCCCTCTCCTAACATCCACACCACGCCAATGGGAGGACTTTGGGCCCCGAACAGATTTAACGTACATCATTCCCGGCTACACGGCTGGTCTTTAACGGCCAAGGATCGAACCCGCGACTGAACGAAAACCGCCGGCCGCGTGTCCACGATCTTGACCACTAGGCTACCACGGCACCTATGTGTTTTCAGATCTTTAAAAATATTACGAAAATATTTTCCAAAAATCGGAAGAAAAAAATGCGACTCCGCAGAAACCTTTATAATTTTTTTTACTGTTCTTTTTTGCATTCAAATAGATAAAATGGTTAGAAATTGAAGATGGTACTAGAAATTCCATAGGATTAACATTATATTCATGAAATCAAAAGCGTTAGTAGACAGGAGCTACAGATATCTTTAATACATTATTTCTGAGATCCAGAATCGTATTTCACAGGCCAACAAAACATTCAACAGGGCTCTACTCTTTACTGAGGTCCAGTCTCCTCTCCAGAAAAACAAAGCCACTTTATTAAAAAAAACCTCATTGGGTCGGTCCTCATGTATGGCTTAGAATCTTGGCCTCTAACTAAGAATAGGAAATACAAATTTGCAGTTTGTGAGAGAAAGATTCTTAGAAGTTTTCTCTGAATTGCGTCAAAAACGATGGCTTTTGGCAAATACGTTTTGATTCTGAAATTTTTAGAATTTTCAATGAGTCTGGTATCATTAAACGTATTAAAGTAAAACGAATGATCTGGACTTCTGATATTGTTAGAATGGACGAGAAAAGTCCAGTAAAGAAGACTTATTTTGCATAGCCCTTTACAAGTCGGAAAAGAAGAAGACCAAAACTAGGTGGCGCTTGAATCTGTTGAATTGTATTCGAAGTTGATTGGGGAAAAGGATTAGCAAGGGACTAAGGCAAAAAACAAATTATCTTGAAGAAATCTGTAAAAGAAGATCTTGACCCACCCTTGACTTTTAGAGTTAGTTATGTTTGATTGAGTTATGGCACAAGAATCGGGTAGAAGCCAGTCTCCACAAGTTTAGTGGGCACCACTCTCCGGACAATATTTAATTGACCAGGTGCAAATTAAATACCAGCAGATATCGTAAAGTTTATTTTTTAGAAATATTGGTGGCTCATATGGATAAAATTTATTTTGCATATTTATTTATCTTTTTATAAATAATGTTTTATCTCCCTGGGATGAATTCGTAGATCATTCGATGATATTAATTCGCCTCAGTGTTAAATACTGTTTATTTACTGTACAGTAGACACATTTATACAGTTCATTTTTCGCAGTTCTAGGATGTATATATAATAAAGGAAGAAACAACATTGGGGGAAAATTCCCGCGCGATGGTCACACCAGTTTTCCCCGCAGCCTTAATAACTCAACTTCTGATTTCCCACCAGAGGGAAACCGTACAAGTACTCTGTTCTGGTGGCGCCGTCTAGCGGTTATTACAAAAATAAAAAAAAAATGTAACAATTGGTTTCAACATTGTAAATTACAGCCGTAAATGTTGATTTGTTTGGTTTCAGAAAGTCGTAGATTGAAGTAACCCGCAGTATATTGTAATGTTTTAAATATTATCCCTGGGTGTCGTAAAGTCTTAATTATTATCCCTGGGTAATATTTAAATTATTACTAAAAAGAATCGAGATAGAAACTATACATACATACACACAGAGTGATCAATTTAAAACAGTACCCGTTCGTTTTTTGTATTATCCACATTTATAATAAACTGCTGTTTGTAGAAAATGCAACACCATGAAGGAATCATC
>BMAW01010374.1:56696-71643 GCA_019974015.1 Nephila pilipes
TCAGGTATGAAAAACTGTTTCTTACTTGCACCTGCGTAAACACTTACGGTGCTCTAATCTTAGTAACCATATTATGTATGTTTGAATTAAGATACCATAAATCGATTGTTTATTCACTTGTAGTATAAGATCAATAGTAATTCCTTAAAGATAATAAGCGTACCTTAAATTCTTTGGGGAATTAACAAGTAAATAAATAAATCTGTTCTTGACCGAAATTATTTATGAATAGAGTGTTTGATAAACGGTTTGTTTTTATTGTGGAAAACTCATATGGAGAAATATGAAGCAGTTGCATTATTATACTGATTCTCATAAATACATGGATTTGTGTTTCTTTAGGTAAAAATTGAAATAAGGGTGCTAGATATAGGGGTAGCCACACTGTGGCGCATGCGTACAACGTGGCGCCTTAGATGGTTACAAGTGACGCTTCAGTCAAATGTGATAAATAGAGGAATTGTTTGATAAACTTTAAAACAATTTTAAAATAGAATATGCTTCAACTTCTACAAGGTAAATACCGCGTGATATTTTTGTGAAACAACTACATCAGTTTGATTGAATGATTGATTATTTAAATCACATTAAGAAGCCACATGATGGCTATTGTCAGCCGACCTCAAAATTTGAGCATCGATCAAGCGACGAGGACGACACTTGAGCTGGTATTTCCCTCTCCAAAATTTCACACCACGCCATGGGAGTACTTGAAACCTCCACCTTATTTAAAGTACATCAGCCCCGCTACACGGCGGGATGAACGTGGCATTTGAGCTCGAAACAACGAAATCAAATCGACTTCGAGTCCGCTACCATAACCGCTAGACTACGGCAGCCACTTCAATTAAACTGGCATAAATTAATTTAAATTCTAGATTAAGTTATTCCTTTTCCTTCCCTAAGTGAAGTAGATTCTATCCTTATTTTTTTTTTAATCTCTACTTATCAACCCCTAACAATTAACGTATAAGACGGTATAAAAGTACTCAAGTTATAGTCTGTCAAAAAACTTGGTGCATGGTTTGCAAAAGTTTGCCCCTCTCCCTCCTGTGCTGGAGTAATACAAATAACAATACTTAAAAAATTTTTCCCATTTATTCGACAGAATAAATGTGAATTGTAATAAGAAACATATTGTTTCGAAAGTGTACGTAAAAATAGGAATTTCAAGTCCAGAAACAGAAAATTTGAATATTCCAAGCACTTTTTCTATGATGTAATTGTTTTTGGAATAAAATAAACGAATCAGTTTTTCGATTTGAAATTAATTGCGATATGCCTGGCGATAAGAATTACTAAATCAACATGTTTATAAGCTAGTATTAAATTAGAAAATTATAGCAAAAATAAAACAATCAAATTTGAAATGTTAAAATGGAACTAATAATAAAGTACTATTGTTACACGAGTACTTTATATTTATGTATTGTTACACGAGTACTTTATATTTATATATTGTTACACGAATACTTTATATTTATATATTGTTACACGAGTACTTTATATATACTATTGTTACACGAGTACTTTATATATACTATTTTTACACGATTACTTACGAGTATCCAAGATAAAAACATAAACTTATTGAAAAGTAGCATAATTCAATCAAAGTAAGGCTGCAAGGCCAAAAAAAAAAAAAAAAAGATTAAGCTGAAAATTGAAAAAAAAAAAAATTTAAAAAAAAAAAAAAAAAAGAATTAAAGTAATTTAAATTACTGTATAAGTAATTCACATATAACCAAAAATGTACAAGAATATATAATAAACAATTTATATAAGCTAAATATAAATAACTTAACTGTATATACGAGTACGATAATATTTTACCATGTAATAAAAAATAATTTTAATAGCTTTATCCATGGAGTAGAACCTACTTCAGATGTTATATGAAATATTAAAGATTGAAAAAGCCACTACCCCATATTAACTGAGCGGTAATCTATATACCAGGGCTACAGCTGCGTCCTATCATCCCAAATAAATCGCTTTCCCTACATCAACTTAGGGCTCCATCTCTGCCCAAGTAAGCATCTCAAACTATGACAGATGAGGCACTAGCGACTTGTCCATAACCCGACTTTGCGCCCTCGCTAATACGCCCTGGTATTCCCTGATAGAGACCAGTTCCGGTCATATTTTTCCGCTCCCTAATCCTCACACATTTTACAGGCCGCTCCGAACTTCCCGCCAAGCGGTTCTCAAATCCTGGCGATAATGGCGGAAAGGATCTCGTGTTTTATGGACTCGGGATATAATGGACACTAGATTCAGACATCGTGCGGTAATTAATGGGTATAATCGGTACCTGGGTTTGTAGAGATAACGGGAAAAAACCTCTTAATATCAGAAAATGATTTAATAATGAAATCGTTTCTGATTCTTTGGGGGGGGGGGGCCTTGTTTTAGGATGTGCTTAAAGAGAGAAGATTGTAAACAAAAAACGGTGTATATTGTTCTTAAAGAAGGAATGTAGACCGAAGTTTAATGTCAAGTGCTTCTTTGTATCCTTGTATGGGAAGTCTTAATTAGAAATTCTAAAAGTATTATAGTCAAACATATTGTCTACTGTTATTATTATCTACCCTGCATTATCTACTGTTTTAAAGTTTTGCTGAGAAGATTAAGTTAATTTAATCCTTGTGTTACATTTTTCGAATGCTTGTCGCAGCAACAACAAATTAATATAACAAAATACAAACGCGGTATATGTGATGATAAAACATAACTCTGATTCATAAATAATTATATTCAATAGCGTTATGAATATAATTATTATCACATTTTTACTTTTAAATTTTATTTGTTTCATTATACAAGTTATAACACATCAATCAATAACTCCCGAGACTAACCCAGAGATGGCGCTCGTAGTAAACCAGTAACCAGGTCTTTCTAGAGTACTAACCTTTGCTTGAAACGTGTCAAAATTTTAAGTCGATCGGACCAGAAACAGCTGAGTTATCGAGGTTGGAGTAAAGTCGTTTTGTAGTTTGTTTAAAAAAATGGAAAAAACCGAGTTTCGTGTTCTGATAAAACATTGTTTTTTAATGGGTAAAAACACCGTGCAAGCGAAACGATGGATTGAAAAATGTTACCCGGACTCTTGTCCATCAAAAGCAACGATTTGTCGGGGGTTTGCCGAGTTTAAACGTGGTCGTACCGACACAAATGACGCGGAACGCTCGGGTAGACCTGTGGAAGCCGTTACACCGGAAAATGTGAGTGAAGTGACAAAAATTATAATGAAAGATCGTAAAGTGAAGCTCCGTGAGATTGCTGAGATGACACAGATATCATATGGAAGTGTATTTACTATCCTTCATGAAAAATTGAGCATGAAAAAGGTTTTTACCAAGTGGGTGCCGCGATTGCTTTCGATGGAACAAAAACAGCAACGAATCGATGATTCAGAAAGCTGTTTATCGCTATTTACTCGCAACAAAAAAGATTTCTTGCGAAAAAAAAAAAGAAGGAAAAAAAAAATTTTTTTTTTGGGGAAAAAAAAAAAAAAAAAGATTTGGAAAAGCGTTGGAACGATTTTATCACCCAAAAAGGTGATTAAAAAAAGGTGTTATGTTGATGAATAAAAAAAAATTTGCAAAAAAAAATGTTGTTTTCAATGTTAGACTCGGGACATATTGATCCATGTGTTAATTATAATATATGGTAAAATTACTGAAATTTATTTATATTTCATAGTTTCTGCTTGTTGTAATTCAAATAAGTCTGTTCTCTAACCAGTATAAAAAGAAATCAATGCTGTTAAACTGCATAATTATGTATTGATTATTTATTAATGTCGCACTAACAGCATCAGGAAGGCAATTGACAACAAACTTAGTAAATCGGAACCTCGTTCAAATGACGAGAACGACACTTGAGTCGGCGCCTCTATCTCCAAACTTCCATGTAACCAATCACCAGTGGGATAAATTCCACCAAAATTTACGAGCATCTGTTATACTACACGGCGGGTTCTTATGTGGCATCAGGATTCAATTTCACGATTCGATGAAGCAACACCGGCTACTAGTTTGCGATTATGACCATAATGCTTTTGAGACCACAATCTTCATAACTAAGTAATATGCCCTAATTTAATCCAATCTGATTAAGAGGTGATAGTTTTTCCTCACTAAAACTAAATAAGCACAAAATTTGTTAACTATTATTTCAAGTGTAACAAAAACTCGTAACTTGTGACGTTGGGCTATTCGCGGTTTTCTCTTCACTAACCTTGGGGACTTTAATTAAGATTGATAGCACGAACTAAGCAATTTCTTCCCAACCAAAATGGAACGTGATTAGCTAAATTAGAGGCAGGTAGAAATAAAGTGAAGGGCGGTAGATAGGAAAGTACATAAGCAAAGCGAGATTCACACGATAGAGGTCGAGTGTCACTAGCGTAGCCATCTTGTAGGTGGTAGACGAGGTCAAGAATTGCCAAGGGTGAGAGTGATCGTGACGAGCCAAGAATCAAGTCAACTTCAATCGGGAAAGTTGTAGTAAGACACTCTGAATTCGGTATTAGTGGGAAGGGCGAATATACCTAGGGTGTTACCTTGGAGAGCAAGTGTTCATTTGTCATTATAGTGCAAGTCTGTGGAATAAACATTGTGCTTGAGTCTGTGTGCTTGTGCTTCGTCACTGACAGTATTTCTTCCTAAATTTATATCCCTCTAAATATCTTATGTAAGAGAAATTTTGTTCTCCCATATAAAACTACAATTAATTATCAGAAAATCAAATAAAAAAAATTTACGCTTCGACGAGACTCGGTCCGAAGGCATGAAGATTCTATGCCGACGCTCTACTAATTACTTTGTCATTGCAAGACAAATGACATAGAAGAAGCATTGGCTTCTTTCTTAATTCACCCGATAAATTAAATGGTTTGGATGTAATTTAGCCCAACCACTCTCGGCGACAAGAATTATTTGGTGATATTTTGCCAAATGTGGCTACCCTAGTCCGTTTGGCAGTCTTAATGTTCAGCCAAAAAATCGCCAAGTTTAGCAATTTTTGAAATCACGCCAAGTGGTTGGGCTAAACTGCATTTTCACCTATTAAATTTAATTAATGAAATAATATTTGAGAAAACTGTATTAACACCGTGTCATCCACTACAAGTTTAAAAAAAAGTATTTGAACTTGAGTGGATGAATAAAAAGTATTTTATTAACGATTGAAAATTTGAACAAGATATATAAATATATATAGGGAAGTGTGAACTAATTGTAGGAATTTAATAAAGATTGTGACTGAATTTTCTACTTATCTCAATAACATCAAAGCTTAATCGGACTAGAGAATAAGCATTTGTAAACTGTGTCAAGTCACATATAAGTTCACAAATGATCGTTTAAGGAGTGGCGGAATGTCTGAAAACAATTAACTTATTAAAACCCTTCGTTATATCGAAAAAACATTATTCAAACCAATATAACCTAACAATGGAACGAATTAGGAACTTGCCACTTTTACCATGTAATATCCATATATGTTTACAATAATTCATATATTTTCTTGTAATTTTAAAGAAATCTCACAAAATTATTAAAAAATAAAAACTATACTCTTTTTCTTTAAATTTTTAATTAAATTTTGAATATTAAATTTTCTTCCTGTCGGTCCTCACGCTCTTAATTTCCTATTCATTGCATTTCTATACATAGCAATTCTGATTTACGTGAGTAACAACTTTTTTTTTACAAGACGAGGTTGTTGAATCAAATAAAGTTATAAAAGTTAGTTGAAGAGAAAAACGCTTGAGAACCCATGACAAACTTCTATTTATATCCAAAGTTATCTCTTAAAACTCAAATCCAGGAATTATCCTTAACCCCTTAACTGTGACATATATTTCAGAAAAATGGACCAAAAATGGAAATTTTTTTTGACTGTTTAATTTTGTTTTTTATATTATTATAACAGTTAGAAAATGGTTTTTTATTACAAAAATAAAATTTTAAATATAGCCATTAATTAAAAATTAATTAATTAATTAAAATTAATACCTAATTAATTAAAAATACCTAAACTGTACTCCAGATAGGTGTCTGAATCGGACATTGCAAAAAAGAAAAAAAAGAAAGAAAATTATTTGCAAAAAAACTCACTGAAAAACAACCGAAATTAAACGAGAAAGCGAAACTCGGTCTTTGTTTATCAATCCAAGTGTGTCTTAATTTATCTGACAGCACCCACATTTTCCCTCCCTCGATTGAAGTCGTAATCGGGGGAAAACTAGGACCACTAATGCCATCTATTAAGAAAATAGTGGATTAAGTATCCTAAAGTAGAAACGAACTCAGCTCGGGCTTCACAAAATAGAAACGTTAATTTTTCTCCTGCCCGAAGTCAGTTCGGGCATCACAAATTTTGCACGTAGTAGTTGCCCGAACTGGATTCGGGCGACACTGGCAAGGGGTTAAAAACTAACTTTATATTCTGTGTGAATAAACTACATTTAAAACTTACCTTCATAGTTTCATACGATTTCATTAACTTTTATCAATCATGTTTTTTTCGCAACTTATCTTTTATGTTGATGTTGCCTGTAAACTTACTATAGTAATGGTCAGTTTTATCAAAGCCTTGAGATATATAATTTTCATGCACTCGTAAATAAGACAGCCAAAACGTAAACTTAAAATACTCATTATGTTTTGTACATTGAAATAATAACACTTGTGAATTTGCGATATCTTTAGTATTTTTGTTACTTGGCTTTTAGTGTTTGTGAAATTGATCTAAAATCTCTGCGTGCTTAACTACTCTATTGCACGAGGAACATCGTAAAGTTTTAACTATTGCTAAGAAATGAATTTAACTACCGAGATATCTGAATAAAATTTATTCTGTATATTAATTTATTCTTATGAACGTAATGTTGTGAATTGCAGCTATTCGTGTTAATTTGTTTGTTTTCAGATAGCCGTAGATTGAAGTGACCAGGAGTATAAAGATTGAGTTCAATCAGCTGAGTTTTGTGATATATGACGTCATTCGAATGTCAAGAAACGCTGGGATTTAGTTTTAACTCAGGTTGGCGACTATATATAGAAGTCTTAAGAATAATAAATAAAAATTAAGTTTCTATCTCGATTATTTTTAGTAATAATTAAAACTTTACGATATTGAGAGTTAGTTCAATCTGCGGCTTTCTGAAACCGAATAAATCTACATAAATAGCTGCAATTTACAACATTATGTACATGTAGTAGTACAGTTATTTTTTCCTAAATCAATCATTTTGACTTGTTTTGGAAAAAACGGGTGTTCATAAAATCTCGGTATATCTAGTGTTAAAACTAATATATCTGATTATCAACAAGTAAAAAATTGGAGCCCTCCCTCCTCAAAGAAAATTTTTAGAACGCTACTGAATTACAAATACATTAATTTAAAATACAGGGGGTATCAATTTAAAAGAGTACACGCTGGCTTTTTTTCATATTACCCTTAAATCTGATGGATGTGGCTATTATTCTAACTCTGAAGTATTATTATTTGAACCTTGTTTAAGAGTGGAAGACATCTTCCAACACTGTTGGGACTGTTACAACTTTATTTGTGAGGTAAAACAGAAATGGAGACGCACAATGCCACTTAATCCCGTGATAATTTTATTTTTGAAATACATAAATTAACTCAATTTTTTACATTATCATTCCTTACAGCAAATGTTGAAAATGTTCGCCGCCATTTTGAATGCAGACATGGACACGTCGAACCAAGTTTTTTGACTCACTTCGCAATATTGTTGGTGGGATTGACTAGATTTTTCGGTTATGATTTGTTTTAATTCATCAATGTTGGCAGGACTTCTCTGGAAAATCTTATCTTTGAGATAACCACACACGAAAATCTAACGGAGTGACGTCTGGTAACCTAGGTGATCAGAAGCCTAATGGAATCAAACGTTCATCAAAGAATTCCTTAAGCACTTTCATTCTTAGGTTGACGTATGTGGAGTGACTCCCTCTTGCTGAAACCAGTAGTAACTGTCCTGTGTCTCAAGTGAAGCAAGAAAAGTTTGAATTATGTCCAGACACACTTCGGAATTCATAAAAATCTAAGAATTAGTTCATGCAGACGATTTTTATTGTTGTCATTCATAATCTTGCGAAATGAGCTTTCAAAAATAAAAAAGAATAATCACTCGAATTTATGTTTAATAAACGAATTTTCGCATTTCTAAAGTGGAAAAAAAACTATACCCGCACATTAATTATAGACATATTAAATAAGTAATAATGTTGATAGTCTTGCTACATATATTATAGATTTGGATAATACAAAAAACTAACGGGTATTCATTTAAATTGATCACCCTGTATTTTTAGGTTAGTAATTGCATGTTATACAGTTGTGATTTAAAGCCAAAAAAACTGTTTTAATTATTAATATAGAAACTTTAATGTGTGATAAATCAAAACTATAATGGTCTTCTATTGTATGTAATTTATTCATTCCAGTAATACTCTAATCTGTCTTTCCTTTCGCTGGTAATAATGAAATTCCTACCACTTCATCCGCATGATGTATAATTTAATCATAAAAATAAAACTTGGAAAAATTCATTTTCTAGAAGCAAAACAAGTCTTGAAGGGAAATTTAAATCACATCACGGACAGCGAAAACAAGTGAAATTATTAGATGACATTCACGACTTTTTCAAAACACGGAAACCACAATGCATTAGTCGTAGATGAAGGCAAAGGAAACCGGTCAGATATTTAATGTTGGAGGCTTCACCTTTAAAAGAATGAATAAAAAAAAAAAATAATATCCTGGCTGAATCCAGATGGAAAAACAAACATAAACTAAGTCGAGACGGAAATCGTCTGACATTCATTAGTTCGCTTGGGAAATCTCGAACAAAAAGCACGCAAAATACACCCTACGCCAATTAGTATTCTTTGCACATGTGCCCCTAGCTGTCATTTTCCAAAATGCTGGACGGGGAACGACAGATTTTTGCCCTAAAGCGTACGGATTTTTAGGGGGGGAAATCGTGCTGTCAAACAAAGCATTTTCACTTTCCGTGTTTTGATTTTTTTTTAGTTGTTTTATGTTTGACTGGTGAAAACGATTCCGGTTTCCTTGATTGTGTTTTGGTTTTTGTTCTTTAAATATCATGTCCTGGTTGACAAGTTCAGAATGAAATACCGGCCATTCTTAATTGAAGCTTTTGGAATGTAGTGTGAATCAGGAACAGTTTTGGAATCGGCATCTCAAAAATCCTACATAATTTAGATATACACTCGCTTTTCTTTTTTTTCTACTTGAATTGAATGAATTTTTGTCAATTTTTTTTTTCGATTTAAAGTATTAAAATGAATATAAATAATGTTCTCATTTTACAAAAGCATTTCGTGATCAATACTGATGATAATTGTGCAGAATACTTCCATCTTCTAGCATTTTTGAACTTTGAAATCTTTAGCGGAATATTCATCTTGCGAACTTGCTTAATCTGCAAAAATTACGCTATTCTACTTCCTTGAATACGATAAAATGCATTCAAAATATTAATAGATGATGCAGTTTTCATTATGCGGTAACATTATTCGTTGTATTTTTATTATGTGAATAAACAAAATTACATAAAATACAGATTATAAACTCTTAAAAACTTTTAAAAATTTATGTGTATCGAAAAACTGAAATGCTACTAAATAAAATAAAATAAAAAAAAAAAAAACCAAAAAATTAAAAGGATAACCGAACATAGAAATACAAATATTATTATAAGTAAATAATTCTAATAAGAATAAGCCAAAAATGTGTTTAACGCATCAAACAAAACATTACTTTAATTCATCTAAAAACTACTAATAACGATTACAAACAATTTAAAAATTAAACAACATTGAAATCATAGCAAAGTAAGAGAAAAGAAACATATAAGAACAAAAAATATAGATAATGTAGTTAATATTTTGGTATGGAATAATGTATAATTATACTGTTATTACGAATCTAATCATTACTCTTCAGTGAATTACATTATAACAATCTCTAAATATATATAAGCGAAATACCACTGACTGACTCATCACGAGATCTCTAAGACTATACAACCGATTGACTTGAAATTTAGCATAGTTACTCATTTTGCGATGTAGACGCTCACTAAGAACGGATTTACGGAAGTCTGATCCAAAATGTCATTTTCATCCGTTAATCTACTCTCATCCATGGATTATGCAAATTTTGACGACTTTACCGCCAAAAATGATATGACCGACGCCAAACGGAGTATATGTTTTTTATATGCTTACTGTGTATTGTCAACCATTAAACTTTCTTGGTGAGATTGGCGCGTGCGAAATGGAAAAATACCAAATAATTTAATATTGAAGCGCTGATGGGAAAATGGCAAGATTTTGGCGAAGGGGCTGTTTATGTGAAATTTCGTGCATATCGAAATTAGGATACGTACAGATTTAGAATTAGAAATAAATAAGTTTGGAATCCCACGGTTGGTGAAAGTGTAGTTTACCCCCAAAACTTAGCGGGATTTTGAAAAATACTAAAATGGTTACTTCATATTGAGTAGCGTACAATCAAGACATTCTTCGTTTACTGGAGAACCTCGCTACATGCATGAACGAACTCAAGACGCTATGACATACATAAGACATTTTGGACGTTCCAACTTTCTTGACATTTTTTTTTTTAGTATTGCAAATTTAGGACAAAACTCTTATGATAGACACGATATCATTGTGAGGATATTTCATTTGAAAGCTAAGCACATGAAGAATCTTCTAACAAAAGGTTGAATCTTTTACAGTATTAGGTATAACATGTATACGGGTGGAAGGACTTTTATCCATATATATGTATGGGAGGACTTTTTACTAAATTTTTTTATTTTTTTTCATATTTTGGAAAGTGGTGGATTACCATTGTTTATCAATCAATTTCTTAAAATTTTAAATTTAGATTATCATTATCGCTTAAAAATTGAAAATTTTCTTGATATCTTACGCATAGTTTGCAAAATATAATATTATCGTCTGCCAAGGGAAGCGGGTGGGTATCAACTAGTATAATATAATACCAAGAATTAAACCAGAATATACAAATACGGAACAAAAATTCAACAAAAGAGGGGGGAAAGGAAGTAAACAAAGGAAACAGATTCATTTAGAGCTAAATATACTAATGTATTCATAAAAAATAATCTAAACATATTTAAACACCTAATAATAAAGTTTACTTAAAAATAGTTTTAACAATTATACCACTAAAATCCAGAAAATTCAATGAGATTGATATGCCCTCCAACACAGCATCATAATGAAGAACCATCGAAAGCATCGAAACCTCAAAAACACAAAAATGCAGCAAATTCTATGAGAATGATATTATTATAAATTCCATCCAATGATTCACACTCCCCTCTCCCATTATGCAATCCTCAAGATCATAATAACCGCTAAAACTACATTAATAATTGATTCTAAGATTTTACACAAAGATAAATTATTCACTTAAATTTACTTGTCGAAAAAATATAATCAAACAGCTACTCTTTCGGATCATTTTTATTGTATTTAAACAAGTATAATAGCTTTAATTTGCATGATATGATAAAAATATTAATTCTGTGAACTTTTTCTATTTATGTTTTAAAATGCGACTATTGTGTCTTTTTTTTTTTAAAAAAAATACGATAACATTTATTCGAAAGAATAAAAGATAATGATGTTTTCATTCGGTAGTTTCGTTTTTCGAATCACTTTTGAAATATTTGTCCTCCTATTTTAATAACCCCTTTAAGAATTCTCAGAATTAGATGAAAATTAAATATTTGCTCACAAATAGGAGAAAAATATATTCAAACAGAAGCATTCCGTATTTTCTGCACTTTCCGATGAACTTTTATTGCATTTAAACAAGTATAATAGTCTAGATTTTTGAGAAGGAAAAAATATTAATTCTACGATTTTTTTTTCTGCTTTCCTTTTAAAATAAGGCTGTTGTATTTATTTAGATGCGATAAAATGTCTTCAAAAGAATAAAATATAATGAAATTTTTGGTCTGGTTACTTTTTCCATTCCATTTTAGAACATATTTATCTGTCAAAATGATTCACTGAACATTTCCAGAATTTAAAAAAAAAAAAAATAGAATTTTGAAAATCTTGCTCAAATGAGAGAAAAGATGTGCTTAGACAGAAATATTTTTTTTAATTTTCTTATCCTTTCGAAAGCATTTTATTGCATTTAAACAAGTATAATAGTCTCGATTTGCGAGAGTAAGAAATAAAAAATCCACATATCACATTTATTTTAAATTCATAATTTAAAATAAATCGTATATATAAGCATTAAACATGTGTGTTCCAAACATTATTATCACACAATATTAAACACTTTATGAAATGCTTATAAGTATAAATTTTGACAAATGTTACAAATTTTGCATTCTGATGATGTTTTTCTTATTAAATCATTTCTTTTGTATATTATTTTATTCATTTTAAATTGTACATACATGAAACCAGATAATCGTCTTCGTTTTTTTTTTTTTTTTTTTTTTTCTTTTTTTTTTTTGCGAATTTCAGCTACTGTTGTGAAATTGTATTAAACAAGTTTAAAGATAAACAGTTTTTAAATGATGTGCAACAGACAGTAACAACCTTTTTAAATCTTTAAAACTGGTTTGTATAATTTGTTGCACAAATAGACATAATTTATTGAAACTTATTATCATTCTGTAAAAGCCCAAAATCTCGGCTTATAAATGAGCAAACGAACATAAGAAATATAATGATTTCTGGAAGGGGATATCTGGGTTTCTGGAATAAATATTATTCAATTAATAATATCTGGTATTTTCCTCTGAAGAAAAATATATCAAATAAATGTTTTTAGAATGAGTGACTGTAGAGTTTAATGACACGAGAGCAGATATGGCAGAAAAATAACTCTGACCCAGTCGTTTGTAAAAAGTGGGAGGGGGTGAGGAAAAATTTCGTTGTCAAGAAGGATTGTCGAAAATTGAGAAGAATCGCTTAAGTGTCCCGAAGAGCGTCAGCCGTGTTTACTAAAGACAGTAAATCCTATGGGTAAGAAAAAGATCACTAGGGGGCCTCAAGGTCATATTTTTTCAGAAAAAAATGTCATATCCCCCCCCCCTTTTGTATTTGAATGAAGGTAATCCAAATTTATAATTTTTTCAGACGATTTCCTTGCCAAATTAAAGAACAGAATTAATTTAAGTGTTTGAAAATACAATAAGTTGAACATATATTAATCATTTCATAGCGATATAAAATAACGTATAATATTTTAGGCCTGAATTATTTTTAATCATAGTTAAAGAAATAATTATTTTATCATTTGTAGGAATAAGTAGGATAAAATGCATTAGAAATTGAAACTACTTCATCATACCTTATGGTAACTACATTATCTGCTTTCTGGAGGGAATTAACTCGTTGAATTACGTTATACTTACAAAGCGTTGAAGTCAACTGTCCTAGTTTAGTGTTTTCATACTTTCTAGGATTATTTAAATGTTGGGAAAACTACAAAAATAAATTATGCAGATAAGAGTGTTTGTGCAGCATTTTGAACATAGATGTAGCTTTAGACATGTTTTAAAGGGTTGGAGAAAGAGACGGGGCGTTGTTGAAAATAGAACAACGATCCGTGATGTTTCATTACAATACAAATTTCCGCTCCAATAGAGCGTTTATTATCCTTTCTATTCATTCACTTGAGTTTTCATTTTTCATTTTTAAAGTTGGCTAGAATTTAAGTTTAATTATTTCAATTATATACATGTAAATATCTAGCATTCTAAACATACGCGCGTGGTCTAGATGGAAAATTCTAGTACTGCCTTTTTATTGTTGATGTTCGAAATGATGTTTTAAATAATGTCTGAGTTTAAAAATATTTTAAGTAGTCTGGAAATGGTAGAATGCTCTATGAAATTATTGAAGGAAAATAATGAATGGGAGGATCAAGATACTATAGGAAATTTATTTGATAAAAATTTAAAACGAGTTCTATATTAATTGAATTATTCAATATATATATATATATATATATATATATATATATTAAAAGCGAAATACCACTGACTGATTCATCACGAGATCTCCAAGACTATACAACCGATTGGCTTAAAATTTAGCATAGTTACTCATTTTGCGATGCAGACGCTCACTAAGAACGGATTTTACTGAAGTCTTATCCAAAATTTAATATCATCCGTTCATCTACTCTTATCCGTCGGTTATGTAAATTTTGGCGACTTTATCGCCAAAAATGATAGGACCGACGCCAAACGGAATAGAATTTTTTATATGTATACTCTGTACTGTCACCAATGAAGTTTACTTGGCGAGAGTTGCTCGTGCGAAATGGAAAAATACTAAATAATTGAATAATGAAGCGCTGATGGAGGATTGGAAAGATTTTGGCGAAGAGGCTCTTCATGCGAAATTTCGTGCATGTCGAAAATAGGAAACGTACATATTTAGCGATAGAAATTAATGAGTTTGGAATTCCACAGTTGGTGAAAGTGTAGTTTAGCTCCAAATCTTAGCGGGATTTTGAAAAATACTAAAATGGCGACTTCTTACGGAGTAGCATACACGCAAGACAATCTTCGTTTACTAGAGGACCTCTCTACATGCATGAACGAACTCAAGAGGCTATGGTATACGTAAGACATTTTGGACTTCCCGACTTACACGACTTTTTTTTTTGAGGATTGCAGTCACTTGCCATCCTAAATGATCAGAAATCAAAGATCTCTTGAGGCAGGGACAAAAATCTTATGATAGACACTATGTCATTGAGAGGGTATTTCATTTGAAAGCTAAGCACGTGATGAACTTTTTGACAAAAGGTTGTATCTTTGGCAATACTGGGTGTAACATATATACGGTGGAATGAATTTTAT
>BMAW01010374.1:76643-94519 GCA_019974015.1 Nephila pilipes
TGAGCCACCCCCTTCCCTGGGGTAGAACAGACGATTGCTATTTTGTCCTCCTGCAAGCACGAACCCAAACAGTTGCCCAGTCAAAACTAATTCGAAGTGCCTAGCGTGGTCCTAATCATTCCCGATTAGATCCTGGCACGCAATGCTCAAATGTCTCAGAGGGATATCTGACGATTTGGCAAACGTTGAGTTGGCGATATTCCTTTTTTTTTTTTTTAAAGATTTTAATGCTATGAAAAGTGGGTTTTGATCGCCAAATAGAGCTGAAATGCGACTAAGATATATTTGAGTGTATCGTATATGAGGTGTATGCGTGACATATTGAATTTGATCGCTGAAATTCAATTATAAAGAGTTGGTTCGGTTCCAAATCCCTTTGTTCAACCGAGAACTAAATGCAACATGTTATTAAGTCGTAATTTGTCATGGATTTATTTATAGAGTTATGTACAATGTAAGAATTGTTCGATACCTGTTTTATACTAAGTAAAGGCTTTCATACAAAAGTGGATTTAGAGTAAAATTCGATTTACAACCTCTCTTTTCATTTAAAAAAAAAATTGAGTTCAACAGGGAGGAGGTAAATTTTCGAAATTTTACAGTAAGAATTTTTCCAAAGATAATTCTGTTATAAAATTACAGGGGGGTAACGCTTAACACGAAAACTATTATGATGAATAATCGATGAACACGAAATAATACTACATTCCCGATGAAATATAATGTAATTTCATTTTTTTTTTCTTCTTTTGACACGAAACAAGAATCGATTACCACGAAAAGACTTCGCTTCTCGGGCCCCGAATTTTTCGACTTTTCTTTGTAACTAGATTCAACAAAAGGGACAAAGTGATTGTCATATTTTTTTCTAAATTACCTCTTGCTCTTCGGGTGAGTAGACTTCTGGAATCAGCAAAACATTTCAATCTATCAGTTAGTTTTCTACTTCAATGATGAGTGTGTCAAAATCAGTAAATGTTTTTTATTTAAAATAAATAATTTTTTTACGTGTTTAGTAGCAAATAATCGATTGCTTATTACCGTCGCACTGAACTTCAATTCGAGGGCTATTGGCAAGAAGCTCATGGGAACCGAACTCACCTAAAAGGTTTTAGAGCCCTTTAGGAGTGGGACCCTGGGACCCTCGAGAGACAATCACCTCCGCACTCAGCATTTAATGGTAAGAAGAAATTTCTTATAACAATAAAGGGTAAGATATAACAGTACATGTTGGAGTAAAGAACAAAAGAAAACGTAATTGCGAAATTCAACAGAAAATAAAAGCTAACAGTGTGTTTGCAGAATGTGATGTGATAATTCTAATATTTCCAGTTTTTCATTTTTTCTTTCTTTCTTTCTCTCTCTCTCTCTCTTTTTTTTTTAAGAATGTATATCAGTCTCTATTTCATCGACGTCATGATTTTCTGCAAACAACAAATACTGATACAATGACTCACGTCCACGGTCAGCCAGCCGGCGTCGGTTGGCAACAACTTTAATACAAATAATGCACACAAAAAGGAAAAACGGAATATTGAGAAACGAAGCACTACACAAAATATTACGTTTCTACAAGGAAAACAATTACAAGTACACAATGAGGGAAATTGAAAATTTAATCAAATGTTGAAACAATTTTGAAATTTGTTGGGTAATTTTATGAGTCGCAAGAATACAGGATTTAAGCTTAAAATAAAAACTATAGGGTTTTCACACACGGACTTCAGCCAAATATATTTCGGTTCAACAACGATAATTTAAATGAAAAAGTTTGGTAAAAGGGCACAAGAAAACGTAGTGTTTGTAACATTAGTAAAAGTAACATTTCCAACAGAACCACAGGAACATAAATATGATTTTTCAAATTAAAACGATTTAAATAACAAACGAAGGAACCATGACCAGTTAAGAAGCGAGTAATAAAACCTGAAATGGAATAAAAATTCAAACTAACTCTTGGAATATAGGACTGAACTCGATTACCGGTATTACTAAGGCTTTTGGTACGGGCCTCGTAATTTTAAACTCTGGTCAAGTGACGAGGACGTAACTGAGCTGGCGCCTCCCTTTCCAACATCATACCAACGGGAGGACTTCAGACCTCGACAAGATTTAACCACTACACGGTGGGTTTTTAATCGTATCAGGATTCGAACCATGATTGGAGGAAAAAAAGACCAGCAGCAAGTCCATGACCTAGACCACTAGACTACTGCGGTCATACGTCTATTTTACAACGTTTTTCTGAATTTCACTTGGTGTGTGTGAGTGTGTGTGTCATCAAATTTTCGATCGTTAATTTAACCAACTTCCCATTAAGTTAGAGCTCTGGAACTTTGGGAATCTTTCTTACTCGCCTAACAATGCAATATTTAGACATTTGCGACAAGTTTCAACTAATATTTCAATAATTTTTTTTAATATCGTAATTTGTATAGTAATCTGGCGCTATCTATGGAGGATATATTGAACTACGCACAGTGATTTTATAGACGAGAGGTATGAGGTTTTTTACAAAGTTTTAACTAATATTTCAATAATTTTTTTTTAATAATCTTTGCCACCATTTAAAAACGTTGTTTTTTTATCTCGAATTATTCAGCATCAGATTGTCGAAAATTGTTCGATATTGTCCATTGTTTTATTCATTTCGCTATTCCAATGCGCATCCAAATAACTGCGCATGACGATTCACGACGCTCTCAAATATTGCCGTGATTTGAATGTTATTGTTAATTATACTCCGCGATGTAGATTTAGCAGTGTCTAACTTTTTTCAGAATTCTGTTTTTGAATTCAGTTTTTTATCAATTGCCAAAGTGACAGTACACCTTCAAAACGCAATATTTGGTTTAAATACCTTATTTTTTTTTTCATTTTTTGGTCTCATATTAAAACTCAGTCATTTATCTTTAAATATCTGTTTGGATTTTGTTTCTACTTTATTTAGGTACTGAATTGTACAGCTGTTTTAATATTACTTGATCATGACTATCTTTAGTCGAAATGGCTCTATAATCAAAACTTTTTTTTTACATTTTTCATGATTGCACAAGACAATATCTCAACATGATATACGTCTATGTATCTGAAATTTCATATATTATGTTATTTAATGAGTAGAAGTATTTTATAACGTTTTAAAACGTTTTTATGTATTTCACTTGGTGTGTGTGTCTTCAAATTTTCGATCGTAAATTTAACCAACTTCCCATCAAACTAGAGCTCTGAAACTTTGGGAATCGTTCTTACTCGCCTAACAATGCAATATTCAGACATTTGCGGCAGATTTTATCTAATATTTTCTTTAATAATGCAGTTTAGCCCAACCATTTGGCACGATTTTAAAAATTGGCACCAAATTTGGCTTTTTTTTTTTTTGGCTGAACGTTAGGTCCGTAAAACGGAACAGGGTAGCCACATTTGGCAAAATACCGCCAAATACTTCTTGTCGCCAAGGGTGGTTGGACTAAACTGCATTCCAACTTCCAACCCTTTAATTTATCGGATGTATTAATTAATTTTAGTAAGTTTTAACGTTTTTATGTTTTTCATTTTGTGTGTGTCTGTCTGTGTGTGTATCAGTGTATCATCAAATTTTCTATCATTAATTTAACCAACTTCCTATCAAGCTATAGCTCTGAAATTTTGGGAAACGTTCTTACTTGCCTATCAATCTAATATTTTGATATTTGTGACCATTTGTAACTTATATTTCAATAATTTTCTTTAATAAACTTTGCCACCATATAAAAACGTTGGTTTTTTATCTCGAATTATTATGTAATTCACTTGGTGTGTGTCTGTGTGCTTATCAGTGTATCATCAAAGTTTCAATCGTTCATTTAACCAACTTCCCATCAAGCTAGAGCACTTTGGTAATCGTTCTTAATCACCTAACAATGCAATATTTAGACATTTGCGACAAGTTTTAACTAATATTTCAACTATTTTTGTTTAATAATGCAGTTTACCCCAACCGCTTGGAGTAATTTCAAAAATTGCCAGATTTGGCGATTTTTTTTTTTTTTTTTTTGGCTGAACGTTAAGTCCACGAAGTGGACCAGAGTAGCCACATTTGGCAAATTTTTTTGATAAACTTTGCCACCATATAAAAACGCTGGTTTTAAAAACTTTGGTTTTTATCTCGAATTATTTATAATAAAATAAAGAGAAAAATGCAATGACTTTTAAAGAAAATTTCAGTGTTCAGAAATCGAACTACCGCAGCTTCCTACGTAAAGGCTAAACTATCAAATTAACAGTCTTTTCTCTAGATAAGGTTATAATCTGTACTGTTCAATTTACAAAATGTATATATATTTAATTTCTTTTGAGTTATGTTTTGCGGAGAGTCGTGATTTTTACTTATATTTGTATAAAATGCAATTTTGACAGTAAAAATATATACTAACAAACTTTTTCTTGTGTGTTTTTCTAATTTTAAAGCCCCATTAGGTTATAAAATAAGCATTTGTAGGCAAACTTTACGTTCATTCAAATAATTTTGGTCGTAGGTTACCTTAATCATCTTTATCACAATCTCAAAGCGAAAGTCACTCCCCTGATGGGTGACTTTCGGTGCTGTATGCAATCCCTGGTGACGTCATATCCTTAAATAGTGCGTTATTTCTGTAGTAAATACGTGAGACGAATTCGTTATTGTGGTTAGATTTTCTGAACGTAAGAAATTTATTTGGTTATTTAATTTTAATAGATAAATTATTATTTCTACATTATTTGACAGATATTTTTATTTCTTTATACTTACATTCTGCACAATACATTCGAATCCAATTATTGTTATCTGATTTTAAAAATTCTTTTTTTTTTTCCGTTTCAAAAATCGTTTGACTATTGTAAAACTACTAGTGAAATATTTCTTTGAATCTTTCTTCAATGTTTGGTATTTTAAGTGCGTTCACTTTGAATTTGAAATAAAAAGAATGACAGAAAAAAACGATGAAAGAATCAGAAATAAATTTATTCGTTCTAGAAAACGTTCATATAATCAAATAATTTTCCCAAACAATACTAAATTGGCATGTTTTAAAATAGAATTTCCTGGAACATGTTAAATATATGTATTTATAGTTTAGACATTATAAAAAGTATAGCATACCTTTGTATAAAATACTATAATCAGAAACAGAATAATTTTTGCTTTTTTTATTGTGAAACATAAATAACGCGAAATACGAAAGTTTCACCTTTTTTTTTTAAACATAAAACATGAATTTATAGAAATATTAAAATTATATTCTTTACAATTTTAATATTTTAATTTTTATATTTAAAGATGAAAATTCTCCTTAAAAACCATTTGAGAAAGAAAAAAAATTGTAAATAATTTTCTACAAAAATAGCCTATTCCGTGCATATATAGATGTGATTGTTTTTTACCGTCGCACAGAGAAGCAACATCAGGGCTTTTGTCGACGAACCTCGTTCAACTGACCATACTTGAGCTGGCATCTCCCTTTCCAAAATTCCACAGCACGCCAACGGGAGGACTCAGGATCTGGACTAGATTTAACGTGAATCAGCCATGCTACACATGGTACACAAACATTATAAAATAACCTTTCACCTTTGAAACTTATTCAGAAATAAAATTATCATCCAACAATTATTGAAGATTCCTCAGATTCATTCATGGTTTGACATGCACACTCCTGACTGTTATCGGGTGACGCGCCCCCGGGATACCCTAGCGATCCTTCTCTATTTTCCCTCCTTCTTCTTATCAACCAATTTTCATCTTTTTTCAATTTTTTCAAACGTCTAAATCACAGCTTTTTTCCTTGTTTTTGCTTCGCACAGTCATCATCTCTCTCGCGTGCCATTAAAATATTATCACTCATTCACTTACCTGATTGTTACCGTACTATTAAGGGAAATAGAGGCGTATTATTGAATTTTTTCAATTGTTTCTTAACCAATAGTAGATTTGCTAGAGGACACACTCGGAATTTTACTTTTGACATTGGGCAAAAAGACTTTCCAATCTGTAACAACAGTATAATTTTTCTCAAGTCTCTCTCAAACATTTATTAAATTCTACGGGACTTGACAGAGAAGATATAATTACTTCACTTCAACTCGTATGTGATTTCTTGAAGATTTTTAGTATCATGAATATGGTATAGCCTATGATTTCACTATGCAGGACAAAAATAACAAGTATCATTTCTATGTTTACAAAGTATAGCAGAAAATTGAGTTTACGAAAACTCCATGTGTGACTACATCCTATTATCCATTTCGTTTGTTATTTTAATTATTACTCTATCATACGATCTTAAGTTCAATTTTAGTTCAAGCACAGAGAAAGTAATTAAAACAATCACTTAGATTTTATTGATCCTTTAATGGGGGAAGAAGGCTCTCGAACAGTTTCCCGTCTTTCTCAGAGAGTACTTATAGCTTCAAAATCTATCAAAGAATACGCTTACCGGAATACAATGCGAGTACGTCTTTTACGAATTCAGTGGCTCTGACACGTTCTCCAGTGGTGTGATGTAGAAGTTTGGAAAAGGAGGTGCCAGCTCGGGTGTCGTTCTCTTCACATGACCGAGGTTCAAAATTTCGAAGTCAGTTGCCAATGGTCCTCGTGTTGCTTTTTTGAGCGACGCTAATAATCGTCTTCAAACATTGTAATGCTATGTACCTCAATGATAATGCAGTCATAATTTTTTTACGTACATCGGTGATTTTGAAATTGTTTGATAAATATTTTTCAGTTCTAGTTCCCTTTTCCCTCTCCTTTATCGCTTCACATAAAATATTTTTCTGAAAGCATTTCTTTTGCAATGCGGTTTAACTTTCAGTCTCTCTCTCCTTGTGTATGTATATATGTATGATATGTATAGTTTCTTTTTATTTAAAAATTTATTGATTTTCTTAATTTTATTCGATTATTCTTTATAAGGTCTAGATTCAAGAATACAGATTTTTTTTAACGATTGGCTTTTATGATATTCACGGAGTTGTTAAAGTATTTGGTTATTCACTTCAGCAATTCTATAATTTGGCTATAAGTAGAAGTATAAAACATTGTTAAGAAACTAAAATATTCTTATACGATTATAGTGTTTTTAAAGACCAAGTTTTATAGTCACTTTTTTTATTATCAGTAGAATTTCATCAATATAAAAAAGTAATTTTTATATTACGGATATTTAAAATTCCATTCCTATAGTCAATTAATCAAAATATATATACGTATTAGTAATAATTCTCAGCTGACTTTTAATATTTCTTATTATTTTTATGTTACCTTATCTTTTTTATGTCCATGTTATTTATAAATTTACGAAGCGGATCATTTCGTTGAAAAAAAAAATATTTAAAACAAATATCCGAATTCACAGCATAAAACTATTCGTATATAAATGAAAATTGCCAAAAACTTTATTACCTATAGAATATTTCGATAACTTACCTTATTATTCAAAAGTGTGAATAAGATGAAAAAAAATTGTCAACCAATTAGAAATATAAGAAAAAAAATTACTTCACATTTATAATTCTCAAATGAATTAAGAATCATTGGGAATAACGGCATTTAAAATCAATTCACTTAACTTCGATGATACTGGCGCCATCTGTTTGCTAAAAATAAAACACAGTAGTTCTTAATTTTTTTTTTTCTTTTTCGGTGAACTGTTTAATACCTGTTGAATCTAATTTAACTAGATTTCTCAATTACAACAATAAGTTTTACACACAAGACATTCGGTTTGATTTTCTTTAAGCTCTAGAATTTATAACTGAACGAATGAATATTAAAAATACGATTTATTTCTATCCATTTAAATGAAACCTTTAATTCATGCTATTGGTTCTTTTTCTACAAAAATGATTCAAAGGTGTTTTAGTGATTGTTGTTTCGCAATAGATATGATAACATGAAAAAATACAATAAATTAAGAAAAATATAATTTTATGTAATGCAGTATATTCGAAACATATTCGAATTATCAGGATATTCGAAAAAATACTTGACACTTTTCATTATCAAAGACATAAAAAACTTCGGTTGTTCTGTTGTATTCTTTTTTATACTTCTTCCTTTCACTTCCTCTTTTTTTGTTATATTTGGTTGAATTTAACTTTATTTTTCAACATTCCTGGCTGATAAATACAAAGTAACATGTACAAAAGGTATCCAACAATAAGTAGTCTAATCAACTAAATTGATCGCTGTTGAGCTGTGTCTCCTGGGAACTTACAGGAAAAACTTTAGTGTGGTCCGTAACTTTAGATAATAAGCTAAAATGCATTATTTATTTTTCAGTAACACTTGATTCTGCCATGTAATCCTACCTCTTATAATTTTATGCTTGAATTCACAATAATATCAAGATGAACAGTTATTTTGTCTTCGTACATTATATCATTTAAGAATTAAAATCTTAGCAGTAATTTCTAGAGTATTTAATGTACTAAAAAATAAGCACATATATTTAAAAATATATTACATTATTTTATTTTATTTTTATAGAAAATATGTAGACTTCTATAGAAAATATATAGACTTTTAGATATTAAGATTCTTTATTTGTTCGTGATTAAACTAGTGAGTTAAAAATCGGAATTGCATCCGTTGTGCAAACTGATGTCAGATTAAAGTAATTTGGGTTAGGATTGTATGGTTATTGTAATTATTGATAATTCGGTATTCTTTATTTTAGGTTCAGATTAGAATGTGAAGAGTGAAATATTTCGGGCAATGAACGCGAAAAGGTAAAAAAAAATTATTAGAATTTTAAGATTGAGGCGAACTTCGCAGGGGAAAAAAAACTGTTGAACGTCTTGTATGAATATGTAAGGCAAGAAAATAAAGATTAAATGGGAAGTAGAATTTTGTTTAAGTTATAATTTGACTATCCTTACACATACGTGCATCTGAGAAAGGGTTAGTTGCTTTCACCGTACACAAAAAGAAGTGGAACAAAAATTTTAATTAAATTTTACGTGGAACAAAAATTTATAAAACCCTACCCTGAAATGTTTAGTAAAAAATTCGAACCTGAGAAAAATATATATAACGATAGGAACCTTTGAAAATAAAATAAAATGATAGAGAAATAACATAAAACGGTAGGTACCTATGGAAATAATATAAAACGATATGAATCTATGGAAATAATAAAACAATTATAGGAACCTATGGAAATTATATAAAACGATAGGAACCTAAGGAAATAATATAAAAAATTAGGAATCTAAGGAAATAATAAAAAAATGATAGGAACTAATGCAAATAGTATAAAACGATAGGAACCTATGGAAATAATAAGGAACTATAGGTATCTAGAGAAATAATATAAAACGATAGGAACCTAAGGAAATAATATGAAAGGATAGGAACCTAGAGAAATAATATATAATGATAGGAACCTATAAGAATAATATAAAACGATAGGAATCTTTGGAAATAATAAAACAGCTATAGAAACCCATGGGAATTATATAAAACTACATGAACCTAAGGAAATAATATAAAACATTAGGAATCTAGAGAAATAATAAAAAATGATAGTAAATAATGCAAATAATATAAAACGATAGGAACCTATGGAAATAATAAAGAATGATAGGAATCTATGGAAATAATAAAACAACGATCGGAACCTATGGAAATGATATAAAACGGTAGGGACCTAAGGAAATAATATAAAACTACAGGAACCTAAAGAAATAAAAAAAAAAAAAATTATAGGAAATAATGCAAGTAATATAATACGATAGGAACCTATGGAAAAAATATAAAAAGATAGAGACCTAGAGGAAATATATTGATACTTTCAGTGCTGGTTGGCTAGTTAAAAGGATTGATCAGTTGAGATAAGGCTAATATAAAGGATTTTTATTTCATGTACTAACAACTCGTTTTAACATTTCATGTACTTACAAGCCATCACTTTACCTACATAATTAATGGGTCTTCTTTAACTTACATTGTAACTGTGTCTGGTTCAAAACTTTAAAAGCTTTTTTCTCACATTTTAAAACTCTCGATTGAGCTGAAATTTTCTATACACGATTGTTTTGGATGACAATGAAATCATTTAACTATAATTAATAAAAATTAATTTATAAAAACTAATTATTTAAATAATTAAATTTTACTCATTATTCCAATTGCTTACAAATGGCAACTCTCCTTTTGCTCTCAAAATTTAAGGTATAAAAAATTATATATTTCACAAAGCGTGAAGTTTGGAAGAAAACCCATGTTTAAAATCTCGTTTTTTACCGGTGTTATTATCAACAACTGACCAAAATTGCAGGAATTATTAATGTATTTATATTTAATAATTATGTTTAGTACGCACCATTGAAAACGAATACACTACTGAATTTACTATATATGTATCATTTTAATTTAACTAGAATAATTAATTAATACAATACATTAAACCTGGATTCCCTCTAAATATTTATTTAGTTTCTTTTCTAATATAATATTGATTGATTGTTTTATTAACTTTACACTTAGAAGCAATACGAGGGCTATACGTGGTGGACTTCATAATTTTGAACCTCGGTTAAGTGACCATTACAATAACTGAGCTGTCACCTACCTCTCTAAATTTCCACACCACGCCAACCAGACTCGAAACCCCGAACAGATTTAACGTGCATCAGCCCAGCTGTAGGGTGGGTCTTTAGTGGCATCAGGGCTCAAAACTATGATTAAGTAGGTGCGGTAGTCACTACTGGGCTACTGCGCCATTTTTAATATTAGATAAAGAATTAAGTTTTTAAATAATTAACATTACATGCTAAAAACCATTTAAATGTAAATCTGTAAAACTTTAAAAATATTCGTTCATTCATCCGATAAATATAAAATCAAATTACAAACATATTTTTTTTTCTTCAAAGCTTCCTTCCTTTTAGTATATAAATCTACAAACATCGTAGAGCTTAATTTATTGATCAAAAAGAGTACATTTTCAATTAAAGAGTTGCCAGAAAAAGGACAACATAGTTTATTTCCTTCATGGAATGTTCAGTATCGCTCTTTCTCTCAAGTAACTCAAAACACGCTCTCTTTTAATTCCAGCTTCGAATTAAACAATAATGTCTTAGCTTACCAATTCATTCGCATCGAGTGAACCCAGTGGGTTCGACTCCTTTTACCACTTTCATTAACCAGGGGTCATTTTTAACTAATTTTAACTACAAATAATCAACTACAATAATTCCCTCCAATTTTCTTTCAAACATTTATTGGCTTTTCGTTATCATCTGTCCTCTTTATTACTTTCAGTTATATTTCGCTTATATATTATTATCTGGTACTTTTCCCCTTCACCCGCGCAAATCTCGCCAAGTAAATTTTATTGGCGACAACACGCAGTATACATATAAAAATGTATTCCGTTTGGCGTCACTTGAATCATTTTTGGAGACTTTATCGCCTGCGCCGGGAAAATGGAAAAGTACCCACTATCTTTTAATTCAATTCACTGCGCATTTTATCTTCATCTAATTTACTTCATCACGTTTCATTTTATAGGAAAGGAGTCGGAATTTTATGCAGTCTAAATTACAAAAATTCCCTAAGGCTAGTGAAGAGAAAACTCTGAATGGTTCCAACGTCAAATTTCACTTTAATTCATTTACACTGTATAACAACCATTTTATTTTTATTTGCTTTTATCCATATTATTTTACTTATTACGAATTTTATCATTACTTTCAATTGTATTTTAGTTTTTTAAAAGCTGAATTTCTTATATTAAGTAAAAAGTTTCGTTCTAAAAATCTACATTCTTATAAACAACGAAGGGGGAAATGTAAAGAAAGAAAACGTTTAAAAAATTCTTTCGTCTTCTATTCTTTCATAAAAGAACTAAAACGATTATTAACTTTTTTTTTGCTGGTTACCATAGTGCCTTGTGTTTAGAATGAACAAAATACGTAACGTTAAAAGTGCTTAGGAGTTTGAGGGTATAAATAAAAAAATTCGTATAAAATCCTGAAACATAGAAACTTTCAATAAATCATTAGCAGACAAAAGCTTCTAAAAAAGAGACATCTCATTTCAGATATTACTTTTCTCGGAAAATCTAAAACACTTTTGCATGGCAGAGCAGAAACAAAACACCCTTTTTACCCTCAAAATACTTTTCTAAAAACTTATTTTTCCGTGGCCTTTTTGTAGAATAAAAAAAAAATAATAATAATAAATAATATGGAAGAATCTTTCTTGTAGAAGATAACGACATAAAATTCTTAGAGAATATAGCAGCAACAGTTCCTTATGAACTGAAGTGAAGTACTCTCCCTTGCAATTATGAGTTTTCTTTCATTCTTTGTTTACTGCTACGTCATATATCACATGAGCGGCGGAGAGAGAAGGTGGGGGAAGGGGGACTTGAGGGATTTCTTGAGCCTTCGAAAAAGGATGATGAAAACCAAAAGAAAAAGCGGAGAAAAATAGTAAAAAAAATGGCTCTGTAAAAAGGAAAATTTCAATTTCGTAATTTATCCCGAGTGTTGAAGAAGATGTGAAGTGAAAAGAATACTCTCGGTGTCGTTCGGAGTGATTTGGTGCATTTCTTTTTGCTATCGATTCTCATTCGATAGAAATAAATCGTAATCGGAGGTTTTTCTAGGTGTGCCAACTGGAAAAAGTCTTGACTTCTGACAGTTTAAATCTTCACTAGAATGATGCAACATATAAATCTCAAAAAACAATTTGGTTCCTCGTTTTGTCGGATAAAGTTTGGGACATTCTTTTGGAAAACCCTATTAAAAATGATGAAACATAAAGTCGCTTTATATTAAATATCTTTTTATGCTATTCCTTTCAGTTTTTCATATCTTTCCCTTACTTTGACCCTTTTACAAACTATTATTTAACTGTGCTATGTTCATATGATGCGTATTTTCTTCCTGAAAGATTTCAAAATTTGTCCTCGAATTTTATCAACTTCTTATCATCTGTTCGAGCTAAAATTTTACGTACATGGATAACTCCGATGACAATACAATACTACTGTTATTCTATATACTGTTCTACTGTACTGTTGTTCTAATGTATACTGTATTACTTTTACAATATATAATGTTCAAGCAATGCTGGATTTACGGGTAGACTTGGGGGGTCGGACGTTGCACTTAACAACATCCAATTCAGGTGAAATTTTGCACATACGTATAACTCACATAATTTTTTTGTTTTAAATTTCCTGACTTAAAAGAATTAAATAAATACATGTAAAAACGATTTATAAAATATTTATGGGTATAAAAATAAATTTTAAGTTAAAATAATATATAATTTATAAGAGCTTGAGAAGCATAAATACATTTTTTTTATTTCATAAGTGTCTTGGAAACTAAATTTACCGGTAATTGCCTAAGCGTCTTTGTTAAGTGCCTCAAGGTCTTATAATTTATATATTGTTTTACTTAAAAATATTATTTTTCTACCTTTTGGTCCATCTTTAAATAAAAACTTGAGACTTTTTTTTTTAATTTATGGCACAGTTTTACATTTTGATTCTATGTAATGAAAAAAAATTTCGCTTCAGAATCTGCTTTATGGCAGTAAAATATAATGATTTTATAATACATTATAGTATATCATTAAAATAACTTTAATAATGTACAACAATTAGAGTTATCTTATATTATTGATGGAAAACGCAGCAAACATTTCATTCTGCTTTACGTAATGTTCGGATTTCCTTTTCCAAAATTTCATATGCTGGAAAAGAATACTGCATAAATTCCTGTTTCTTATTAAATACAGTGGAGTATTAAGAATAAGCTATGAAATGATTGGGGGGGGGGGGGCTCGTATTAAAAATTATTCTCAATATTAGACCTTAATGAAATATCTCTTAAACGACTACTTTGGAACCGGAGCCATGGTTAGATGACTAAATCGTCGGTGAAACAAAACTACATGTAACACATGAATTGGACGAATACCCTACCCCCATCGTTCTGCACATAGAGAACTGCTGGTTTGGTTAGGATAGTGTCCTGTATAAGAACTATGAAACCAGATCACAGCTTTTGGGAGGGTATTCACACTGTTAAGCTCGGTGCATTGATGCTCGGTCTGGAACAACCCTACCTTAGCTGACACTCGCTCTTGCGCTTACCCTTTCATTCACATCTCTATCCCTCTAATCTTAGCACCTGAGGAGATTGCCCCTTTACTTTATCCTTCTCAGTCCCAGCGTCGGCAGTAAGAGATACTGAACAACACTTTGAAAAAATGTCGCCAAGTTAAATAAATGGCGTCATTGGCACCCAGAATTAGTTATTTTTGTTTTTAATAGATGGTAGTTCGAAAAAAAAAAAATTTTAGTGAACATATTGCATTAGTAGCTTATTTATGATAGAATGAAAATGGTGTTTTCCGAGAGAAAGAAAATTATACACTTGCGTCTCTCTAAGTGTTCATATATCTTTTATTATTTGTGTAATAAAAAATTATTAAACACACTGTTGAATTCCTTAAACTTGCTATTTATATATAACAATATTAATTTTTTACTCAAATCTTCCCGCTTCTGATTTAGAATGCAGTGTCGCCTGTAGGAGACATTGGGTCAATGGCTATCCAAATCCCTCTATTTGAAACTATAATTATGGCATATATTTCAGCTAGGAATGACATTCTTTAATTGCTAACTGAATTCACCTAATATAGATATTTCAAGGATACAGGAAAGAATCTGTATTTGTCAGAAAATGAAATGAAATGTAATTAGTGATCACTGTAATTATGTCTAATTTAAAATTTCCCAGCATTCGAATATATTGGGCAGAAAAAACTATAACTCCCATAATCGCAGACAACATTTCTTGGAAATCACGAATTTTCAATAATAAACAACTTAGAATTGAGAAATTAGTTAATAGTATAAGATAAAGAGAGAGAAAGAAAAGCGAATGATAAATTTTGGAAATTAGGACTCTTCTGCAAACAGTTCGGACATAAATATTTTGTGTTTCAAATTTTACATTATGCTCATTATGCTAATTATTATGAATTACTCATTAAATTAAGATTAAAGAAGTATTTTAAATTAACATAATGATGTCACTTTGTCCCAATGTCTTCTCCAGGAGACACTTAATTTCTCAAAAATAAAAATAATTTTTTAACATTTTTTCAGTACTTTTTCAAGTATTTAGAACCGATTGATACAAACTATTCTAAAACTTATGGTTCAAAGTTGACCTTGAGTCTGAGGAGGTTATCACCTAAGGGGAGTATCAGTAACGTAGCCCCGGTTTGTCGAGTGGATGACGAGAACAACACTTTTCTCTAATTTTCATCACCCGAGGATAGTTCCCCCTTACTTCAAGCCCTAATTTAAGCTCCCGAAGAAAGCACCCCCTACCTTTTAACATCTGAAGAGAGTGTGTCCTTGTGTGTGTACTCGTGGCTTAAGCCACTGCTGATTGTGCACCTAAAGAAAACTACAGTATAGCTATAATCATATTCTCATATAACCACGCTGTTTAATTAAAATGCATTCCTCCAGATTCAACATCTGAGGATAGTGCCTAATCATGCACCTTCATGAAACTAAGCTGAATGTCGTGTTACCAACATACATAATTATGCCATCTGTCTACAGAACCTGCCTCTGTTTTCAACACTCGTTGAAGAACGCTTTACTGTGCTTCTTCACAAAACTCAAAAACTACCTATACTAGATTCTCATATAATGTCCGTCTCGTGATAGAACAAGCTTCTTATTTCAACACTTAATGAGAATGCAACTCTCCTATTTTATTTGGACTTGGAACCAGCTGGTGTTCCCCCCCCCCACACACACCAGGCGTGGTTTACGTAGAATGTAGTGTCTTCAGAATAGAGAATAAAGAGTGAGTGAATGAGAATGTTATTGGCGCAAGAGCCATATCTGACTCTAGCGCTAAATCTAAATGAGGCCAAACAAAATTTAACTGTGGTCTAGACGTAAAAAAATAGAAGAAAAGATAAAAATTGGTTGACAAGAAAGAGGGTCTAAAATAAAGATGGATCGCTAGGGTTTTACGGGGGCGCGTAACCCGTGTTTACTAAAGACAGTAAACCCCATAGGAGAGGAAAAGATCACTAGAGTGCCTCGGGGTCATGAAGCCGTACTTACTTAAAGAAGGCAAGTCTCCGAGTTCCCTTTATATAATCCCCAGGGGCAGGGTACCCGGTTATATCCCCAGAGGCTGGGTATTCATTTTAGTCGCCTCTTACGACATCCATGAGCTGCAGTGGGACTATTCTGTCTTTCCCGGTCACCACACGGGGCATGTAGAATAAAGAACTATACACGTATGAGGAACAAAATGACTTTATACAGTTATTTTCCAGATTGATATAGTCATCTCAACGGTTCACAAGATGGTGATTAACATCTGAGTTTGTTCGAGGAACTAACCGTTCTCGAACGGCGATTCGAACTGTGTTGTGGTTTGCAAATTGCCATCCATTCAAGGCTTGAGTGAGTCGAAAACATGTTAGTTAGAAGTTAGGGTAGTACAGGATATGTTAATAGGTTTTCTTTCGAAATTGCTGCAAAAGTTCTTTTGTATGCAGTACTCACATGATTGTTGTGTACTTCGTTCAGTTATATCTTTCTTGTTCTACTTGAAGTGGAAGGAAATTTATGTATTTTTAGTAAAACAGAAATGGAAAGGCATAAATTGTGTCTTGGAAAAATATTAAGTCAGTGAAAGTCTTATGTAAATAAATTAAATTCTAAATATTTCAGTTTTGACTTTTCTTTCAATTTGGCGAGACATATTTACGTCTGCAGCTAATTTGCGTAGCTCCGATGGTCTTTTGACTGAAATTCATTAGTTTTGGAAAGTAAATTTTATAATTTATGTTGATCCAGAAAAGACAACTATAAATTTTATTATTTATTCTGTTATTGTATAAGCTTTTTTATTATTTTAAAATAGCAATTGCGAATCAGTGTTATTTCGTTTAAAAATATATATTACTATTATATACATTTTATGCTCTTTAGTTAAACAAAATTTATTTGAGGAATTAATTCTATTTTTTAGAATTTAATTCGAAAATGAAATAGCTTTTTTTTAATTTTGGAATTTCTAGGCAGTATTTTTTTTAAAGAAACAGCAGCAATCAATCTCTAATTGTACTTTCTAAATTGTGAAAATAAATACCGGAAATCAGCATTTCATTTTACATTATAATACTATTAACATCGATCAATAACTCCCGAAGACTAACTTAGAGATGGCGCTCGTAACCAGTAACCAGGTCTTCTATGAGTATAACCTTTGTGAACGTGTCAAAATTTTAAGTCGATCGGACAGAAACAGCTGAGTTCGCTCGAGGTTGGGTAAAAGTCGTAGTTTGTTTAAAAATGGAAAAATAACCGAGTTTCGTGTTCCGATAAAAGCATTGTTTAATGGGTAAAACACCGTGCAAGCATGGCAATGGATTAATGTTACCCGGACTCTTATGCATCAAAAACGCTTTGTTGTCGGAGGTTTGCCGAGTTTAAACGTGGTCGTTGCACCGACACAAATGACGCACCAGGTACTCAGGTAGACACAAAGGTAGTTACACTGTGGAAAATGTGGGTAGTGAGCAAAAGTAATGAAGATCGTAAGAGCAGAAGCTCGTGAAGTTGCTGAGATAACACAGATATCATATGGAAGTGTGACTGAAAAGGTTTTTTTTCAAGCAGAGTGGGTGCTTGCGGTTAGCGATGGATTAAAACAACAACGAGTCGATGAGTTCAGAAGCTGTTTTATCATATTTACTCGCAACAAAAGATTTTGCGAAAAAAAAAAAAAAAAAAAAAAAATGGAAGATTTGGAAAAGCGTTGGAACGGGTCTTGTCACCCTAAAA
>BMAW01010374.1:97514-139423 GCA_019974015.1 Nephila pilipes
ACCGTAGCCTTGAAGAGAATAATCCCGAATAGAGTTGGCAATGAAAATGAAAAGTCTGGTGCCACCAACTGAAGCTTGCATTGGCTTGTCATGCAGCTTGTGTGAACATAAGAATCCATATCTCACGCTTAATACCAGATCTGTCTCGCTAGATTGTCCACTGCTGTAATTGTTTCCTGGGTGATGATGCCGATCTTTTATCTGGACAACAAGTCATCCTACACGATCAGGCCAGACCATCAGACACTGAAGTAGGTGAGAACACTACGTCCCTTACACATTTTGATGACAATTATCTGTACTGGACTCATTTCCATAGTTGAAAATGAACAGCGCTGCGATGGCGTTTGGAGTCAGTCTTGATCTGACAAAACTGATTACGTAGATCACATTCAATAAGTCCTTAGAAATTCCAAGAGATCAAATGGCGTCGAATACGGTATGGTTTAAAAGCGACTTATTATATCTCTGTCTAAGACTCGGTTATTCGTATTCGAGACCATAGCAGGCATTTTTAATTCACCAAATTGAACATAGGAGCTATTTCTGTTGGAGTTTTTAATATGATATTTTTCTGTGTGATATTTGTTTAGTTTTTGTTGTAGAAAAATGATAAAATAAACTTAACAGTCCTTCTCCCCACTTTTAATATAAAAGTAACATCACATTCATAAAATATATATATAACATATATATATATTCAGGTGAGCAGGCAATACGTAACTTCAGGTGATTAACAAAAGGTGTTATGTTGATGAATAAAAAAAATTTTTGCAAAAAAAATGTTGTTTTCAATGTTTGACTCGGGAGTTATTGATCGATGTGTTATATATATTCGTTCTTTAAAATAAACAAGAATTTGTTCGAAAATTGAGTGATTTTGTTCGATTTCTTAGGATTTTATTCAGGAATGAAATAATTTTTTTTTAATTGTAAATTTCTTAGAGGTAGTCTTTTTTAGGAAGATAAACATGTAGTTCTATTTCAAACTATACTATTTCTAAATTATAAGAAAAAAGATACTGAAACAAATTCGTTACCTTTATGTTAATCCTTACATTTTGCTATCAAAAAAATTCATGTCGTACTTTTTTCAAGAAATTTTTTTAAAGAATTAAAATTACAAAAGAAGTTATTTATAACTATTTGATTGAAAGGGTCATATCTCAACATTTTAGGCTCAACTATCATGTGCAATTCTACTCATATTAGCAACAGCAGCAATAAAAAAAGATTGAAACTAGCTTTTCTAATTCCTTTTAACATGTTTCAAAGGTTTTTTTTAAGAAATATTTTAAAGATTTATTCGGGTTATAAAAGTTCTTTACCTTCTTTGATAGGGACCTCATTCGAAGAAGAAAGTTTTGTGTCTTTATATTAAACAGCCATCAGCTTCCCAATCTATATCATCGGTTTACCAAAATATATATTAATTAGTATAAAATAAAAGTATTTTCGAGCCCCAGGCTCCAAAGAAGCAACGACTATTAAGAAAAGAAAATATCTTTTTCAAATTCCTAATGCATTTTTATTGGGTTGGAGGGAAAGTTCTGTCGTATTTTAAAGAAAATATTTGAATTCATTTATAAAAATATATGTTTAATATTAATCAATTATATGTGCTCCGTTAATTGTTACAACCTGTTGCCATCTTTCTGGTAACCCGTGAATTCCTGTTTTGTAGAAGTTCTCGTCCTTGGAGTTAAAATAATCGGCAACTGCCTTAGAAACACTTTCAAAAGACTAGAATTTTTTTCCCGTTAGATATTTTTGTAGATATCTGAACAGGTAATAATCAGATAGTGCAATGTCAGGTGAATACGGTGGGTGACTAAGGACTTCCCATCCTAACGCATTCAGTTTTTGTTGTGTCACCATTGCAGTATGCGGTCGAGCATTATCGTGGTGGAACACTATTCCTTTTTTGGACACTAATGCTGGCCTTTTTCTTTGATAGCTGCATTCAATTTATCCAGCTGATTGCAGTACAGATCCGCGTTAATTGTTTTTCCCTTTTTCAGCAACTCGTAGCACACTGGATCTTTCCTGTCCCACCACAAACAAAGCAGTACTTTTCGTTGATGGATACTTGGTTTTGGAACTGTTGCTGATGATGTTCCTGGTTTGCATTAAGATTTTTTCTCTTAATATTCTCGTAAAGAATCTACTTTTCATCTCCAGTAACCAGCCTGTCCAAAAACGGCTCCACGTTGTGTCTAATCAGATATGAACACTTTCTTACACGATCAGACAAATTCTTTTCCGTTAATTCATGTGGAACCCAAACACTTTGCTTTAACACAAACCCAAGAGATTTAATGTGATCTCCAACAGTTGTATGATGAATGCCAAACTCTTCTGCAATTTCTCGACTTGTTAAATGTGGATTATTTTCCAACATGGATCGCAAAACAACATTATCGATCTTGGATGGTCGTCCAGATCGATCACTTTCTTGGAGGCTCAGATCCCCGGAACGAAATTTGCTAAACCATCTTTGACAAGTACGAACATTTACAATACCTTTTCCAAATACCACACATAAATTTTTACATGCAACCGATGCGTTGCTTCCTTTTAGGAATTCATAGAAAATGCAGTGTCGTAAATGCACTTTATCTACCGACATGCTTTTCACTTTAAATATCACAAGTAAATGATGAACGGTAAAAAAGGACTCCTTTTATATTATATAGCATCTAAAAGAACAAAAAAAATCGGAATGACTCATTAGCCAGATGTTATTTTTTTATTTAGAAGAAAAATTACCTGCCTATTTAAAATACGACAGAACTTTCCCTCCAACCCAATATTTCCAAAAAGCAAAACATTCTAAAATAACAAATCGTTGCCAATGTTGACAACAAAAATAAATAAATAAAAACACATGATACTGACGTAAAAACAATTATTAAATTTAGTATTGAAATAAGAGTTAACGATAAATTATTAAACTAGGCAATAATATTCTGTTCGGATATTACAAAAAAAAACCAGACGATAAAATATTTAATTAAATACATCTTACCAATGTAAATATACCCAAAGCAAACAAAAAAAAAAATTAAATCAATCATGATTTATTATAATATCAATCTTTTGAACCTAACTTCATAAATATTTTATTTTATGCTCACGCATTTTTGTTGACGCCATTTTTCTCAAAACAACAGCATGTTTAAGTGCGTAAAAAATATTTTCATTTTTTTTTTAAAGAAAACAAGTGATATTTTATATAACATTTATACTAACATGATTACACAAGAATTTATTACTTTTTTTTAATAGAAATAAAAATACGTTTCTTTCTACCTACATAAAATCTTATTATTTTTCGTCACCGAAAACGTTTATTTTGACGTAATTTAAGATATAATTGTGCAATCATAAATCGATCACAGCTACGCGATAAGAAATAAAAATATGAATTTTTAATCATTAAATATTTAAATTTATTTAAATGCTTCTGTGTACAGACAACACCATATCTTTTTTTTTTTTAAGTATATACGGGTATATAGGGAAATAAATAAACATTTCTTAATCCCATAGAAATACGAAACAATGATCAAAATTCCAATTCATTGGAACTTATCATTAAAAAGCTTTAACGTTATATAATAAATAGGTTATTACAAAATCTACATATAAATCCACTAAACTGTATTCTTTATAGCTCGTGATTTCAGACGAACAAACCATTATTATTTCACACTTTTGTTCAAAATATGAAGCAACTGTCCAGTTTCCTTACTAATCAAATAACAAAATTATAGGAACAACGTGCACAGGGCCAACTTACGCCACTTTAGCTTTATTCAGATTATAACATGAACAGAGTTTCCCCCTTTTTCCTCCCCTACGTCTTTTTCATCCTGTATCTTTACTGGTGCTTTTTCTCCCCAGGGATCTTCAGAATACCGAAAGCGCTTGTGTCATTCCCTACTTCCGCGCTTTCGGAGAGGAAAAAACAGGAAAAATAAGACTATGTTTCTTTTTCTTTACAGATTTATGTCTTCTCTTAAAACATCTGGGACGCCGTTTATTGCGAGATGGGGAAAAAAATACAACCCTTCCCCCCCTAGAAGAGAATTTCGTCGAAATTAATGGTTGTCGCATTTAACCAAGCCCGAAGAAATTTACTTTAATTGAAATGTATATCTTCGAATATGGAATTATAAGCCAGATCAGATTAATGATGGAATATTAGCATAATTCTTTCTGCTTGAGAAAAGATCTGGTTTGTATTGAAATAAAACAGCGTAATGTATGTGAGAGAAATCCAAATTTCTTAGTTAACATATTTAAAGAAAACACTCTTCCATTCAAGTTTCCGTGTGTGTGCACGAGTATGTTTATTATATGTAAATAAGTTCAGCTGTTAAAAAGCGAAATGATTTATTTGACATTACCTTTATCATTTCTTACAATATATATATATATATATATATATATATATATATATATATATATATATATATGTACACATACACACACACACACACACACATATAAATATATATACCACTTGGTAATAAATAAATAATATGCTATATCAGTCTTATTTCTCCAATTTAAAAAATGTTCCAAGTGTTGATATAAATTTGTCAAGTTAGAGAAGTTTAAAAAAATAATTAAGATACCATAATAATAAAATTTTGATTATTTTTCCCTCAAAGAAAAAGTAATAAAAATATAAAGAAATTCAAAGATTATAGTTATGGTATGATAGAGCACAGTTACATATATATATGTGTGTAATGATTTAACTTCAATTTATATTAGTTTCTCATAATAATAGTTTAATGTCCTAATCCCCCCCCGTTTTCTGATTTAATGCAAAGCGTTCATTCTTATTTCCTTATATCATTCTTTTTTTACTTAATTTATGCAATCACGCGTTCTTAAAAATTCGCTGATAATGCAGTTCTCACTGCTTTTGACCTGTAGTGATTATCCCTACTAGACTTTCTGTCTGCAACTGAAATCCCTGGAAGTACCTCCACTCACCACACATGACCTAGTATGAAAATATACACTAAAAATACCAAGCAAGAGAAAATTCTCTCTCTTCTGATCCCTTATGTTCTTCTAACTTTTTGTACTATTTATCAAACGGAGGAGTAGTATCTACCGCTATGTGGAAATGCTGTCTCTCTCTCAGCTACAATAAAGTAAACTATATTTAAACTTGAACTTGGCTCTTCAACTGGCTTTTTAATTAACTAAATAATAATTTTAAGAGTAAGGCATTACATTATAATACATACACACATATACATACATATTTACTGAATAGTAAACAGAGTAATTCATCCATTAAAATATATTTACTGAATATAGTAAACAGAGTGTAAGCACAACGGATATCTATTTCAATCACTATTGTAAGCATGATACAAGCACAAATGGAAATTAATGATATCAGTTACTTATTTCTCGTAATGAAAATTGAAAGGAAGAAGCGATTAAATTGTTCTTATTTAGAATTATTTTTTGTTCACTCAGTAAAAAAAATCAATCACACTTTTTATATACAGCTAATTTTTTTCTTAAACTGTTGCTGCGTAAACGACTTTAACACGGTACGTTTTTTACATCCGATTAAATACATAAAATTGTATCCCAAAATTTGTGAAAAGATTTTTTCAAGAAACATTCCAGTGTTTTGCCTCCTTCAGTAATCCTTTTGTGTTTCGAAGCTTGGCACTTGTAGCACAAACCGCACACTAAACACAAAACAATCAAATGATTTTCGATCCGAATTACAAAAGCTTTTATTTATTTTTGGACACAATATATGTAATGGTACCATATTTACATTTGAAAACCTATCTCAACAGGTAAATTTCAGCTTTTGAATGCTGTGCATAAAAAAGAAAAAAAATGTAAAATTCTGACGAGATCCATTCAATGCCCCCCCCCTTTCTCTCCCCTTACGAAAATCGCTTGGCATCACCAGATGCCCCGCGGTTACAGTACAGCAGAGCCAATAGAAATGTGCCAGGAAAATTCTACTCGTGTTGATTCAGCTGCTGCCACGGTTGGAATTATTCGAAATCACAATCGCCAAGCTGTGTGCGTGTGTTGTACCAACGCGTGATATCATAATAAAGATAATAATAATCTCTCTTTCTCTCTCTTTTCTAGCAATGAGATAGCGAGGATTGAATATTTATCAAGCGAAATAGTGAAATGATCGCTTCAGGCTTTCTTCGTTTTCAATACTGCACGCCTGAATAATTGATACGGAAAGTAACTGGCAACAATGCGAAAAGTGTAGCTCAGAAAAATGGGCATTTGTTACGATGTCTATTTGCTTTCACGGTAGCTAACAAATGAACGAAATAATTTGTATTGCCGTGTTCCGCTAGTTTTGTTTTCTACTTTTTCATTCGTCTCTTTTGGTCTGTTTGATCAACTAATTAAAAAAAAATTCTATAGAAATTGGTTGAATACAATAGGGATAGTTAAGCTTAATGTATACAATATACTTGGAAGAATTGATTGACCCTAAGAAAATGCAGTGTTGCGTGCATTCACTGTTTGGTTATGATATTTAAAATAATTCATCATTTTTAATGTATTTGATGTTGCTAATGGTTTTATTCTGCCGTTTTTGAATTTGTAAATCTACTTATTTAAAAGTAAAGTTTGAGCTCCTTGTAAGATGTTAGTTGATTTGAGTTGTGTTTGGTTAATTGTTATTGCTTTCAAATATGTAAATTTATTGGATGATGTATTAGATGTTTTGCAAATAAACGAGAAGTTTAAAGACTTGTATTAGATGATTTATTCGATTATTATTATTGGCGAATAATTTAGATAAAGAGAATATGTTTTTTACAGTTTTGAATTGACTTTTTTCACCAATAAATGATAAAATCCGAATAAGGTTATAAATTAATTACAGTTTATCGTAAATGTTACTCATTAATAAATTGATTGAAACTTAGTTTTAATTAAAAAGTTTGACTGAACTAGACTTTACAGCAGGTGTCAATACAAAATATAAATTTTTAAGTACAACATATTTAAAATTAAAATGAAAAGAGGAAATATAAAATTTAAAAAATTATCATTATTAGGTGTATATTTATTTACAAATAAAATTGGTTTAGTTGATTATTATTAGTGATTTTTTATGGGTAAGTCTTAGATTTTAAACAAGAAATCAAAAGAAACGAAAATTGTACCATGTAATGTTTTGCAGGAAAAAAGAATTTCACCACCGAAGGTGCTAACTTTTTAAGAAATAATTATTAAATTACTTAATTAAAAATTAGAATTTAAGTAAACGATAAAATGTTGAAGCGAACAATAATAATCTTTTCTGGTATAGAATCAAAGTAAGAGTTACATTTTTAAATTGAATATATTTTAAGCTAAATGTCATTATTGCTGACTCTAAAGTGAAACCAAGTCACGTGCTTTTCCCGCTTTATTTTGAAAAGTCGTCGGATGACCAGTTTATACATTTCTTGAAACAGTAACCTCTTTGGCGCATACAACTCTTTTCGATACAATTAGAGATATCTCTCTCTTTTACACACACACACACACACATATATATACAGAGAGAGAGAAAAGAATATCTATAATTTATCATCTTTTTTTTTTCAAACAGATATTTTTGCAAAATAATAGCAATAGAAGTTATGGACAGAAGAAAAAAATTCAAAGCGAATGCTTTTATTCTTGATTTAGCAGGGAGAGAAACTAATGCGAGAGGAAAAGATAGAATTATGAGAAAAATAAACAGAAGAAATTTAATTAAATTCTTTGAAATGTGTACTTTTTATTTCTCATATTTTTATATCTCAATTAATCAGAAACCATTCTGATGGATCAGGTGAAAAACAGGTACATGCATGAGTTTAAAAATTCCTTCTTTATATTTAAATTAAGTAATATGCATTCTTTCATCTCAGTGATTATCCTTTTTTTTTTCAACGCATTTCAAATAAACGTAAATTTTTCAATTTTATTTGTATTTCGTTATTTATATCTAATTAAATCCAATCCTTGATATATTTTGTTGGAAAAAAAATCTCAATGTTAGGTATATCCTTTTACAAGTTCTCTAATAACATGGTATTAGTGCTTTTTTGCAATATCCCAGCGCCGGATGTTTAGAATAACATTTATAAAATTTTATCACTATAAGATTCAAATTATTTATTAATATGAAATGTAATTTTGGACAAAAGAGAGGTTTTTTTTAATTCTCTTTACTCGAAGATTAATTAATTTTTTCGTATTATATTTATTTTCTTATTCTATAAACTAATTGAAATTTTAAGAAACGAAAATATATAGATTATTTTTTCATCTAAATTCTATCTGTAAAAGATAGTAAACAATAAATCCGAAATCTAATTATAATTTTACGAACTCCGAAATTGTTTTTTGTTTCCTGAATGAATATGAATGAATTGTTGTTGTTAGTTGCAATCCATTTTTTTAAAGTATGATAAAAATAAGTAAATTTGCAGCAATCTTAAAATTGTAAAGATAAATGAATTAAATGACAATTTTTTTATTTATTATTTTAATGAAAAAATCAGACCTTAATTAGAAAAATTTCAAAAAATAAATTTTTAAGTTAAAAAGAAAAGAAAATTTGTCTACAATTTTCTCTTCACATATTGATAATTCAATTCTAATTAACACTTTATTTTATAATGAGTATTAATTGTGTGTGTGAGAGAGTCAAGAACTGTCACTGATTATGGTTGTATCATAAATTATTTCAGCAGACGATGAAATTTGCTAGTATATCTAGATCATGCTATTCTAACAAACGAGTTTATTCATTTTGTGGAAGAATATTTAATAAATGTCGTCAGTATATTACGGAGCAGATGATAATTTAAATAAACAGATGGTACATGCATCACTTTGTTTTTGCAGACGATTTATTTTAGAAATTATGAGAAAAACTATAATTTGAAACAATGCAGGCTGTGATTTGAATGTATTTTAACTAAACTGGTGGATTTCCAAGGAAAAAGCAAACTATGTAGAGCATAATAATTTAAAAGAATGTTATTTTGTGTAATAATTCATCCAAATGCCGTAATATTTACTAATGTAAGAATGTGAATGGTAAGTTGTATAAAATTTGTATATATTTGGTTCTTTTTTAAAGATCATTTCTAGAACTGATATCTGAAAAATGTTTACAGACATTATTGACTAAGTTTTAGTTTAACTTAATTTGTCATGATTTAAAAAAATAACCAAAACTATTTAAAAGGATTAATTTGTTTTAACACTTGAAATTTATTAAATTTCATTTATTTATTATTTAATTAATTTCTTATATTTATGATATTTATTTACCGTATGCATTAAAAAAGTTTACTAAAACATTCATTTTAAGGATATCCTTTAAAATTGATTTTAAATGGGTCATTTTAGTCCATTACATACCAAAATTAATCTGAAATTATCTTTGTTAAATTAGTTAATTCAGCTGAATTCCTTTTTATTTCTAAATATTTTTAAAATAGAGTTTTCAAAATACACTATAACTAGGTAGGTCACTAGTAAATAATAAATTCTTAAATTACTAGATACTTTTATCTTTAGCAAGACTAAAATCTATAAAAACAACATAAGATTTTCTTTAAGGCTCCCGACTACCCGCCATTTTGATTTCGTTGGCGTAATGTTAATTCTATGGAATTTCTACTTTCGCTCTCAAATCTTTACTATTTGATTTATTCGAATGCGATAAAGAGCATCCGACAGAAGAAAAAAACAATGAATGCAACTGCGGAAATACTTTTCCCCACAAATTTCTAAAAATGTTTCTTAAAGACCGAAAAAGTCACAAACGATTCATTAAAATAAAGATAAAAATATTTTCGAAAATCAGAGGGAAAAGTAATTCCACAGAAGTCTTCATTATTTTTTGCTCTTTCAAATGCACTTGATCCCATTCAAATAGATCAAATTATAAGCATTTGAGAGAAAAAGCTGAAATTCCGTAGGATTAACATTACGCTCACGAAATCAAAATGGCCAGTAGACGGAAGCCTTAATATTGCTTATGTATTTTAGATTTACAGATCTTGAAATAACTGAATTTCTTTTAGGTATTAAGCAAAAAGGTTTTCCTTTTGAAATTACTTTGAAAAAAGACCTTTTTTGAAATTACTTTCAAAATAGTATAATACTTAATTTAAATTATTTAGTGATTATATAATGTCATGTTACTTGTACTGATATAACATTTTCTGTACTTTTAAGGATACTAGGATATGTGGTGGGAATTAAATTACCAATCTTAAGACTATTTCTGTTTTAGTAACAGTTATGTCTTAAAAGTGCTCATTGAGTATAGGTATTTTTATATGCCTAGTAACGATATTTTAATCCCTTTATTGAACTATAAAAGTACTTTTAGTCAAAAAGTTTTGAATATGGATAGGATTTTTTAATATATATTTACGTTTAGGTACCATTTTTAAAAATAACATATTCTAAAATTACGCAAAATATTTCATTCCTCATATATGAAACAATGCACAAAAAATAGTGAATCAAGTTTTTAAATGATATTGCTGTGTATTTCCTCTTACAAAATTATAACAACTTCGTAATATTGGATTTTTCTCTTCTTTTTCCACATAAAAAATAATTTCTTATAATTTAAATATTACTGAGAGAAAAAATACTTCTGATTTACTATAGGAATAAGTACTATGGTAATTTACCACATTTGATTTGAGGCCATGGAGAATTGACTCCAGGGGTCAGAAGGAAAACAAACTTCACACATGAAGACTAAACATACATAATCAACAATAACTGTATTTCATTAAAAACATTTTAAAAATCGTTAAAATCTAAGAAAAATACAAGCTAAGCTGTTAACCCAACCAACTAACACAAGAAGAAAGCTAGAAGTGAAGGACAGAACCAAGTAGCCAGAAGTTGATTCATCTCTCTCATTAATCACTTGATCGAGGTTCAGAATTACCAGGTCCGTCGCCAATAGCCCTCGTGTTGCTTCTAGTGCGAAGTTAATATAAATTAAACTAAACTAAACTCTCTCTTTAAATGTTTTCCAGTGCTGCCGTAAATAGCGATAGAAGGACTAGTTAACTTCATCTTCAAGTAATTTCAATTGGCTTGGTTTGCCAGAATGGCCGTCTCGTTCTCATAGTGGTAGAATAGGCTGGTGGTGATCATCTTTCGCCGAATTGCTCTTCATAGAAGAATAAAAAAAAATTGTAGCACACCATATTGTGTAATAGGTTCCTTTAAAATGGTACCTAATTGCTAAAAAAAGTGTTACCTAAATGCTTAAAAAAATCTAAGCTCTATTAATAACGTAAGAAATATATATCACAAAAACAAGGAGTCTTGGTTATGGTAATTCACAATTCCTCGAATATCTTGGTACTATTAATGTTATGATAAATATTTTTAATATTTTTATAGTATTCGTTCAGAACATTTTACAAATAACTGATTTTATATTTTCAATATTGTTTTTATATATTTGATATATGAGTATCTCCTTGGAGTGGTTTATTATAGTTATTATTGTATTTGGTCACTAACTTTGAATTTCAGTCTATTCACCGATTTAAGATGTTCTGTATAAGTTTTAATTATGATTAGCTACCGCTAAGCTGCGTTGTTATATTTCAGTAACCAATGTGCTATGGAAAATTTTTCGAATGCATTTTACTTTATTTGCATAATAATATTCCATTCATAATACAAAATTCTATTATTTTATGAACAATTTCATTATTTTATACTCTGCTATATAGGATATATACAGTCTTTAATATATTGATTTCCTGCAGATAACTATGCAAATTATTATGCTGACCTCTATTATAAGTTTAAATAACTCTTCACATTTCAAATTGCAATATTTGTAAAAAAGAAATACTTATATATTAATAATATAAGTTTAATTCGTATAATTTTCGAAGTTCTAAACTTTTAATGTAAGGCATACTCACAGAAGACAAAATACATTTTTTTAATGAATTAAATTAAATGAAATTATTCCAATGCCTATGAAATTAATTCAGTTAATTTCATAGGGCCTTATCTTGAGATATAAGACATTCCACGAAATTAAGTACATAGAATAATTTACCAGAGAAATAAAGCTAAGTTAGTTGCAACCAAAATTAGAGGAGTTTGCTTGTATTTACTTCTAAATCGTCGCAAGTCAAGAAAAAACAGTGTAAAGATATAATAGTAGTAGGGGATTATTTCTTTTTAGGAAGTAGTACAATGCATAAATCAACTTCTTCTGGGTGCTGCGTCTAAGAATACCGTTATATTTTAAAATAGAAAATGTCGCTCGTATATATTTTTTTTACTTTTGTACGTAAATAATTTCTGGAAATGAAAGTGTACTTGCTAACAGAAATAGAATCAACAGAACGGAACAAAGTCATTTAAAAAAATGAGTAATTCAAAAATTTGGTTGCATGGTTTTCTTTACTTTTTATATAATTATATTCTTTTTTTTAATATAATTTTGAATTTTATCACTTACAGTTGTAATTCTATCCCAATCCATTTTTTCTCAGGCGGAACATATTCCATTTTCTTCTCCTATAGCATATAGGGTTTCACTTTATACATCCAAGTGGAAATTTACATAGTTAAAAAACGTTCCAAAAATTTTTAAGTACAACATATTTAAAATGAAAAGAGGAAATATAAAATTTAAAAAATTATCTCTCTCTCTCTCTCTCTCTCTCTCTCTCTCTCTCTATATATATATATATATATATATATATATATATATATATATATATTTATTTATTTATATATTAGTACTTCTCAATAAGGGAAACTTGCACACTCACCAGACCAATGGGTTATAAATACATACATACATTCGTTAGTGTGTAAATTTGTTCGAATTTACAAATTTAAAATTATTCTGCAATATTTTAGAACAACGAATAATATGTCCCCGATATTAGTGAGGAGAAAATTACCAATAGACCAATGTCACAAATGTTCCAACTGTATGCTTTTTTATTAGCCACCCAAGGGGCTATTGTTTTAGTTGTATTACTTTTGGGGTACCAGATTACTTTTCCATTTTTTTTATCGTTTGCTTCAATTTTAATTACATTTAGCTTAAATATATTCAGTTTAATAACTTATCGTTTGATTTAATTTGAATTACATGTAGGTGATAGAATATTCAATTTAATAACTTATCGCTTACTTTAATTTGAATTACATGTATGTGATAGAATATTCAATTTCATAACTTATCGTTTGCTTTAATTTCAATTACATGTAGGTGATAGAATATTCAATTTAATAACTTATCGTTTTCTTTAATTTCAATTACATGTACGTGATAGAATATTCAATTTAATAATTTATTTCGTTTGCTTTAATTTTGAATACATGTAGCTTAAATATATTGTGTTAAATAATTTATGGTTTCCTTTAATTTTAGTATCGGAAGTTTACTATAGTCTATTTCTCGATATTTCATCGTTTACTTTAAATCTTACAGTTAATCGAGGAATATATTACTAATTGCAAAACTTTGCATAGAACTTTTTATTTTTTATTTTTATGTTGCACGACGTGAAAAGAAACGGATTTATGAAATACTATCTTCTCGGAAAAATTATAAAACAAAAGTTTTTTTTCACCCCACGCTAACCTTTATCGTTTACAAATTATTGAATTGGCGGTGAGAACACTTCCTACACTTCCTCAGAAAGGGTTAAACGAGCTTTGTTCTAATCTCTAAACAGTGCTCAAAATAAAGCTCACGAATTCAATTCGCTAAAACACACATTATTGTTTAAACCCAGTCCATTACAATACCAGACAGCAAGCAAACATCCACACGGTTATACTTCACTCGGGAATGCACTTAAAATAAGTTGCTTATTTTTATTAAAAAGACCGTTGCCAATATTCCGTCGGTGGATGAGAAATGTTATTTATAAGATCTTGAAACACACTCGCTAACGGTTTCTTTGCAGACTATTTACTCAGCTGAAATAGAGATACATTTTCCCAGAGCTTCAAATAGAATTTGTAAGTGTTCTCTCTTCCATTACTGTTTTCTTATGCATTCTCGATAACATCATACATCAAATCGCTCACGATATAAGCCGATAAAAAAAAGATGTCAGGTGGCATTGAATGATTGAGTCTTATTTCAGGTGTTCTTAAATGAGAGCAAAACATGTAAGTATCTTTATTTTAGTAAAAGTAACTTTATTTTTGTAAAATGCGAAAGAACAAAATTAAGGGAATGGTTAAAGGAATTATAAGTAACGCCCGTATAACACTGGAGTTGAGTTTCAAAAAATTACTGTATTTTGCGGATTCGCATCAAACGAAACAAAGAACAATAACGAAAACGAAGATTAGGTTTCAAAAATTACAAATAACACTTGTAAAAAACGAGTTTTTTGAACATGAGTTTTCTTTTAAATTTCACACTTTGGGTAACATAATATTTTTATACCTTAAATTTTTAGAGCAGAAGGAAACGTTGAGTCAAATTGAATTTCTTTAACAGTTAACTGAAAAAAATTATTTTATTACGATTTTTACCGGTGTTACGAATTTTTTTAGCTCAATTAAGCTTTTGATTTGGCGACTATTTGACGATTTGGCGAGAAACTTGGCCTCAAAATTTAGTTCTTTAAATAATTAATTTTAATCAATTAATTTTTATTACTTATGATAAAATTATCGCATTGTCATCGAAAACGATAATGCGTGAAAAAAATTTCAGCTCAATTGAGATCTTTGAAATGTGATAAAAAAGTTTTTTTTAAGTTTTGACCCTGACATAGTTCTAATGTGAGTAGAAGAAAACCTATTATAATTAATTTTAATCAATTAATTTAAACTAATTATAATTAAATCATCGTATTGCCATCCAAAACAATCATGTATAGGAAACTTCAGCTAAATTGAGCGTTTTAAAATGTGAGAAAAAAGCTTTTAAATTTTGACCTAGACGTACAATGCGAGTTAATAAAAATCCAATAAAAACGTGCTTTGATATTTTCTTAAAAAGATGAATAAGTTATTAAAATTTTCTTATGAAGTAATACTATTAATATGAATTAATTAATGTTTTCTTCGTTATAGCTAAGCACTGTTAACTAAGGAAGTTTTTTTTTTTTTTTTTGACAAATATCCTCATCTCTGAGCATTTGCGTTTATCTTCCAGATCCATATTCTGCCAATTGCAAAAAAAAAAAAAAAAAAAAAAAAAAGAAAAGAAATAAAAAAAAAAAAAGAAAAAACTACTATTTTAGATTGCTCACTTTCAGTTAAAAGATCTTTACAAATTTCTTTAAATAGTGCAAAGCACTTATGAAGTTCTCTTTTGAATTTTGTGCTCCTATCATCAGAAGGACCTTCATTTACGAAATATGTAGAGCATGTGGAAATTGGGGCTCTTGGCTCTGCTGAACTTTTATCTCCTTTCAGTGCAGATATTTAGAATCACACATCTGTTCTCCGAGTACCCAGTGCAATAAATAAGACAGGATTTAGATATTAATTTGCGAGAGCTTAAATCAAAATTAAAAACCAGTACATTTAGAGTAAATTTCAGTGTCTAGGTTAGAGCTTGAGGTGCAAATGGTAGGAAACTTGAACTCTGATTGGACGGCATGTAATCCCAACTATTTTCTAGCTTGAAGTTATAAAGAGATCTTGGAAAAACTTGATTTTCATTGAATTCGAGAAATGATATAAAAAAAAACTATTAAGGATTAGCGTTTGCCAAGCCTTGGAAGAAGATATTTAGTTTGTCTGTTTTGCCTCAGTGAAGTTGCCATGAGTTCAGGGAAAGTGCAGAAAAGCTTCTTCAATTCTTTTACAGCAATGAAGATGCTATGGTTGTCTTGATTAGTAATATGCGTTAGATCGGTACTTTTGCTTAAGCTTTTTGGTTGACTAAAGCTGTATTTTTTCGATTTTCTTGGGGAATTTCATCGGTTTGCTTCGTATGAGCCATTGCGTCTGATTTACGTGTAAATCTGAATGTGTAGGACTCTAACTGCTTGACTAAGCCCAGGTCTTTATGCTTTGTAGAGCTTTGTCCGCGACCATGAACACTAAGCTACAGCTGTGACTCTATGCCTTCTACTTTAATGGAATAATATAAGTTATAGTTACATAACAGTACATTTTTGCAGTTGTGTTACTTCGTGGATTTGATTAATTGTTTATGTGTACTGCTTAAATTGTATTCAATAATACATATAATTTGCTTCATAAATGTGTTCTGATAATCAGGAAGTGTTCTAGTCTGATGTATGCCAAATTACAGGTAGGGTACTGTTTTAACTACAGTTTACTTTGTTGTATGATTCTGATCTATTTAATACTTATTATTCCATTTGTTCACCAGAGATGATAGATTGTTCCTTACACAGGTGTGTACTGATAAAAGAAACAAACTTCGCAACACATTAGTTAGTTTATGAAATAAAAACCACTGTTTTCCAATTTCAGTATTTTTTTTTATATAATTTGATACATCCCCTTTCCAACCCTGACCATAATCTAGCGTTTAAACGAGGTATGGTGATTAAAAAACGAGACTAACACTGCACCAGAAGTACGCATGCGCGAAAAGCCAGCGACCAACAGCTATTGAGTGTGAAGCCTTCTCTTTCGAACGCAGTGCCTCTCGCTTCTGTAAACAAATCCGTGTACTCGTAGCCTTCGTTCTCGTCAGAGTTATTGTTCTTGTTTCGCCAGATAATTGATGAGTTAGCAATGAATTGTTTTGAAATTTCACATGGAACATGGAAAAAACGTTACTGAAGGTTATAATTTATTAAAAGGGGTGTATGACAATGAATGTTCATCGCGTGCACGTGTTTTTGAATAGTTTATGCGTTTTCAAGATGGCTGAGGAAACGTTGAAGAGGACTTTCACCCGTGTCGCCTTTTCCCGTCAAAAACGGATGACACTATCGAACAAATTGATCATCTTGTTCGATCAGACCGTCTGTTAAGTATCCGTGCGATTGTTGAAACAGTAGGAATCGACAAAGAATCCCCACGGCAATGCGCCGGCTCATTCCACATTGTCTGTCAAGATGTTTCTAACCAAGAACATTATTCCAATGGTGGACCATCCGCTTTGTTCCCCGGATCTCGTATTGAAGGTTTATATGGAGCTCCTAACCCGAATTGGGCCCTTATCTCCCATCATGAGTTGAACCTGAATAACTATTTTCAATACCCTTTTTTAAAAATGGATGTTTGCACAGAATGAAATTAGAATGATAAATAATAAGTAAATGATAATAAATAAATAACATTAAAGTTTAAAATTTACTGAGATTAAATTATATAAGTTAAAAGTATATAGCTTAAGATTACAGTATAGAATCTAGGCGAGCGAGGGAGTGAGCTAGGGGTGGTAGGATTGGGGTGAAGGCGCTTGTCCAATCAGGGAGCTTCTACTCGTAGCAAAGAGTTCCTAGTTTGATGATCAGGAGAAAGGTTCCTTCTACCTCGAAGGGACAGAGGGAGCTCTCCTATTGGTTGTTAGGATATTGAGTTAAGGAGAGGGTAGTTTTAGGTGAGACCTGTACGTGTATTATAATTTCTGGTATAGTTATTAATTTCCTGAATTGATGGTTTTGGGTGGTTAAATAAATTACTATTGAATTTCTCTGTAATAAGATTATTATAAGTTTGCAGTTTGGGAATTTTAAGTGAATCTTTAATATCTTCATTTCGCACGAACCATCTGGCTCGTGCGATCATTCTTATTATATTGTTTTGAAGGATTTCTAATTTGTTATGAGGGTTTTGAGTACCATGGTTCCAGATTGGACAAGCGTAGATAATAATTGGTCGCAGATACAGTGCATAGACAAGCCATTTATATTTAATTGGTAAAGTAGAACTCCAACAAATTAAGGAGATTAATTTATTCGCGGCAAGTCGGAATTTTCCCTGTAGTTGTGTAATGTGTTGTTTGAAAGTGAGTTTTTGATCTAGCACGACACCAAGATATTTGGCAGTTTGAGACCAGGGGATATGAGTATTTGCTATGTAAATTTGTGGTGTAATTGTTCTGTATGATTTTGTAAAGAAGACGGCCTCCGTCCGGATCTCGAGCCATGTAACTTATATCTGTTCCCTAAGGTGAAATCTGTATTAAAAAGAACAAGATCTGCGTCCTTCGAAGCTGTGAAAAAAAGAAATGACACGCGTCCTGAAGGAGCTGGCAGAAGAAAACTACCAACAATGGTTCGAACAATGGAAGATTCGCATGGAGTGCGAATATTCCAGGAATAAGGTAGAAAGGAGGGGAAGGGGTGTATTGAAGATGGTAAAAATAAAATATGTATTACATCAAATTAAAATATTTTACAGCGTCAATCTCGTTATTTTATAGCCACACCATGAAAAAATTACTATTTTCTAATTTCAGTTTTATTCTATAATCTTATACTCCACCTTTTCGGCCCTGACAGTAAAACAGGATTTATATATATCCGGACAAGTTTAAAGACATTATTTTATGCCTATTTTTTCTTGGAATAATGTATGCTACCAACACAAAAAAAAAAAAAAAAAAGTTTTTTTTTTTTTTTTTTTTACGGTTTTAGTTACTTCGTGTGTTTGATTCTTCGTTTGGGTGTACCCAATTAAATTTGATACAATAGCAGATAGCCTTTTCCGCTTAAATGGGTTGCTATTAGCTATCTGCCAGATTACCAAGCGGATACTGTAAACAATTTATTTTGTTATAAAATTCGGATTTATTTCATTCCCCTGATTTCCGTTCGCTCACTAGAGATGATAAGATCGTTTTTACACACGCTTCTAAAATAAATAAAAAAAAATATTTCTCTGAATCGGTTTGCGGTGGCTTCGCCGCAAGAGTGCACCACGAAAAAAAAAATAAAGTACGAAAACTTGTAACAAGATATTTAATCGCTGAAATAAATACCATCCTTCTTACACCCGTTTGCTGTGGTATGTGTCATAACTCATTTCAGAGTCTCCCCACAGACCCAAACACATGTTGGACGACATGTTTCCAGAGGAGGGGGGTAAACTTTCATTAGGTTTCAGCCAAGACGACTCAAGGGGAAAGTAAAAGGGAACGCCAAAAGAAAGAACGAGAAAAAAAGTAGATGTTCCAACCCCTCTGGATGGAGTACGTGATTCTTCTAGAATCACAGGGGAGGGAGGTGATGACCTTAGTGCCTGGTCTTCTTGGTACCATCTCAAAAGACTTCGTGTCGCCGAAACAAGAAGTCTTGCCTCACACGATTGACTTTTTCGGCCAACCCCCAAATCAAGTTGGAAGGTGGGATGGATGGGAAAAAATATAAGAAGAGCCTCCCCCTCGGGATCTGAATAGGGTACAGGAATGGGGTTCGTAAACAAGAATCTTGGTTTTTGTTTTTAGGTTTATGTTCGTTACCAACCTCAGATTGCATGCTCAAGTAGATAAGGAATGAGATCTAGGGGATGTTTTCAGCTTGTTTGTTTTATTTTGTTTTTTCCCTCTGTCCATCATTTCTTAGAGAAGAGACTGTGTGATCACAGTAAAAGCAATCAGGATGTTCAGATAAACAACACAGCTTTGAGGATAAGTCTGGTTTTATAGATTAATTAATTGTTAAAATTATACGCTTATCACATCCAACTTCTTATTATTTGCGATTTTAATCAATTTTCGATGAGTATTTGAATTAAGAAACTGGAAACTTGCTTGTTTTTTAAATTCCTACTATGAGCTCACACTCTCACTATACATACTTATATAACTTGTTCATATTTTCAATCGTAAATTCAATACTTTTTATTCATCCATTCAAGTTCCAATACATTTTTTAAACTTGTAGTGGATGACACTTGATGTTCATACAGTTTCTTCAAATATTAATTTATTTAATTAAATTAAATTGGGGGAAATGCAATTTAGCCCAACCACTCGGCGCGATTTCAAATATTCCCAAACTTGGCGATTTTTTTGGCTGAACATTAAGTCCGCGAAGCGGAACAGAGTTGCCACATTTGGCAAAATACCGCCAAGGGTGGTTGGGCTAAACTGCATTCCAAACATTTAATTTACCAGGTAAATTACGAAACAAGTCAATGCTTCTAGTATGTCATTTGTCTTGCAATGGCAAAGTTGGTAGAGCGTTGGCGTAGAATCTTCAGATTGAATCTCGTCGAAGCATAAAATTTTTATATTTGATTTTCAAGTAATTAATTTTAATTTTATATGGGAGAAAAAAATTTCTCTTACATGAGATATTTTGCAGGATATAAATTCAGGAATAAATACCGTCAGTGACGAAGCGTGTAGATTGCTTGATTTTTTTTTTTTTGCCACTTAATATTGTGATTCCGTCATATGTATATACATATTTATATTAATTGTAATATCAAAGTAACTAAAATAAAATTTATCTTTAATGACCTAAGTAGGAATCGACTTAAAAAAAAGAATTTTTTTTTTATATTACTTGTTTTAAATCCTGCACACGAAAATTTTTTAATAGGAACCCGTGATGGTATTTCTAAAGGTCAGAGAACTTAATAAAAATCAATAAATAAAAGAAATTGACTTTGCTAATGGCACTTTAACGTCTGCTAATAATTTTTTTTTTCTGTTAAATTCTCGAAAAAGTAGAATTGTTCAAAACGAATATTAATTAGCGTAAAATAAGCGTTCTTCCGAGACTCTTCAGAAGCAATTACTATCAAGAAAAGAAAACAACTTCTTCAAATTCTTAATACATTTTTATTTTTTCACAATTAAAACAATCTGAAGCACAAAAACGTTGCCAGTGTTAACAACAAAAATAATTAAAACAGACGATAAAAATCAATTACTAAATTAAATATTAAAACGAGAGCAAATGATAAATTATTTAAGTAGACAATAATATTCTGTTCGGATATTACAAATGAAGGAAGACTGTAAAATATCATATAAAATGTGTCTTATCCATGTAAAAATACTTAAAAGAAAGGAAATTATTATAATCATAATGTATTCTAATGTCAAGTTTTTGAACTTAATACCAAGTATGCTTTATTTTATGCCCACGCATTTTTGTTAACGCCATTTCCTCAAAACAGCATGGGAACACATTTTAATAAGTAAATCAACTCTGTATATAAATAGTGTTCTTCGCATCTGTCTTTGAGACTATAATGCATATGTATCAATTTTAATATTGTTTTTTTCACGATAAACAACATCAATTTTGCAATGACTTGCATTTTAGAAATAAAATTTTACTTAAAATTTATTAGTCACCTAAGGGGCTATTGTTTTAGTCGGATCACTTTCGGCATGCGTACCAGATCACTTTTCAATTTATTATTGTTTTCTTTAATTTTAATTACATGTATTCTTAATTTTAATTACATGTGATGTAATATCCAATTTAATAATTTATCGTTTATTTTAATTTTAACATCTGAAAAATTTATTATTGTCCATTTCTCCATATTTCATCGTTTTACTTTTACGTTAAACACTATGCAACAACAAAAAAAAAACAAAACACCGACATACCAAGAAGGAGTTGCCCGATTGTAACGAAATTTCGTATGCAAAGACATTTGGAAAGAACATGCAAATGATTAGAATTTGATATCCAATGACTGAATAGCGGGAGTTACAGCGTATCGGAACTGCGCATTCACCAAGTGTATATAAGAAGCGATTCAATCCAATGGTAAAATTCTCTGTTGCACTGCGATTTAGGATACTTTCAAAGACTGAAAAAAATGTCTCGTCACAAGATTCAAGCTCATTACGAGCAAATGTCAGAGTTTGAAAGAAGTCGTATCATTGAATTGAAAGAGACAGGATGGGCAAATCGGAGAATTGTTCGTGATATGTGTCGAAGCGATTCAGGTATTACAAGATGCTGGCAAGAATGGGTGGTCAATGGCAGATTTTAGCGTCATGATAGTAGTGGTCTATCTAGGGTCACAGTAGATCGGGAGGACATAGTGATCACAGCGCCTGATTCATCTACATTAACCATCAGACGGGAGACCCGCACACATGTGTCCACCATGACTATTCACAGACGGCTGATAGAGCGAAATCTACGCTCGTACCGACTGTTACGCCACCTGCCACTCCCGCCTGCACACTGTCCAGCCAGATTACTGTGATGCTTAGCTGGATCAGGTTAGAATGATGCTGACTGGGGACGTATAGTGTTTAGCGGCGAATCCAGCTTCCAACTGTGTCCTGACGATCATCCAAAACGTGTCTGGAGTCGCCCAGGGTATAGTACCGATCCAGCTTTCACTATTGCACGCCACACAGACCCTCAACCAGGAGTTATGGTCTGGGATGCCATTTCGCTTGATAGCCGAACCCTTTTGGTCATCATTAAAGACACACTTACAGCACAGCGCTATATCGACGACATTCTTTTTGCGGTACCCTGGCCTTTTTTATTCAGCAAGATAATGCCAGACCACATACGGCACGTGTTGCTATGAACTGTCTTACAGCTTGTCAAACTCTTCCTTGGCCAGCAAGATCTCTCTCCAATCAAGCTTGTTTGGAAAATGATGGGAAGGCCACTGCATCTAACAGGAAATGTTGATAACCTAGCCCGACAAATGGAGCAAATTTGGCAAGAAATACTGCAGGAGACCATCAGGGAGCTTTATCATTCAATGAATGCCACGTCGTGTGGCATCTTGCATCCAGGTTAGAGGTGGGTGAACATCTTATTGAGCTCGTTACATTGTAACTCTGAAATAAATAATTCAATTTTTCTGAAATTTAAATCATTTTCTATAATGTACATAATTAGACCCGTCTGGTTATTGGGAATGACAGAATAGTTCCACTGTAGCCCATGCATGTCGTAAGAGGCGACTGAAATGGGTGCCCAGCGTCTGGGTGTATAGCCGGGCACCCTGCCCCTAAAAATTACATTGGGGGACCTCAGGGATTTTCCTTCTTTAGGCAAGTATTGGCATCATGACCCCGAGGCACCCTAGTGTTCTTTTCTTTCTCATAGGGTTCACGGTTGACGCGCCCCGAGTTACCCTCGCGATCCTTCTCTATCTTCGACCCTCCTTCTTGTCAACCAATTTGTGTATTTTCTTCAATTTCTTCTCGTCTAGACCACAGTTAAATCTTATCTGGCGCTGCATAGCCATATATATGGCTCTTGCGCCAAGAAACTTTACTTTCTCACTTGACCCTTCTTGTCGATCAATCCTTTTTAATTGTTTTAATGTCTAGATCACAGATTTACCTTGTTTGGTGCAGTATGGCCACATCTGGCTCTTTCGCCAATAAAACTTCACCATCACCATGTGTACATAATTTGCCTATCCGCTAATTTTTGTCTCCCTCGGACAACTCTTTCTAGGTGCGTCGTTTTTTTTTTTTTTTTTTGTTATACACCCCCCCCCCATGATTAAAAATGTTTTTACCTTTATTTTAATGATTCATTTCCGGTCCTTAAAAATATTCTAAAATATTTTATGAAAAAAATATTATTTTAGAAATAAGATATTTTTTTATATATATTGTGCATTTCCTTGTGGAAGAGAGAAGAAAAAGGTGAAAACCCCAAAAACTCGTCGACTAATTTTAATTAAAAATTTATATAAATCCACGGATTAATATTTTCTCCCAGTTCTTTTTTCAAATCGTTAAAATATCCCCAGCATTATTTCGAATGGTTTGGGTCAAAAGGGTGTGTATTTGCATAAAAAAGCAACAAAACACCAATTAAACGTTTAGTGTTATATCGGATGTGATGTAGAACAAACTCTAATAAGACTTGGTTATTTTTAATCGACGGGGACTTGGCACCTTTCAAATGCCGAAAATCGATTAAAATATCGATTTTTCAATTTTTAGCTCAAAATGTACCTTGATACCTTTGATCTAACTGTGCAAAGTTTTGAAACGATCTGATTGAAAATATAGTACAATTTAGATTAAAAATGTTTTACTTTATTTTATATTAGATATTGAAATTAAGTAGCAAAATAAATTTTACAAAACATTTTAAATTTTCCATTGTACATTTCATATACTTTTACTTTATTTATCTTATGTATTTTATTTATTTTTAAATATATTTAATATATGTTTTTTTCAAAGAGCAATCAGGTGAAGATTTTCAAATTTTTCGCAATTTCGGGCTCAGATAAACTTTTTTTTATAAAAGCTTATATTTTTGTTAAATGCTTTCAAATTGAACTATATTATGTTTTATTTTAAATATATATATCTATACATTTTATTGACAAATTATTACAATAATTAGACATTGTTTTGATATTTTTTTACTGATTATTATTCTTTAAATAGCGTTTTCTCAGTTTGGGATTTTTCATGAAACCATGATCTTTAAAACTACAAAACTTTAACGGATATTTATTAAACAACTTGAATTTTGGTGTGTTTGTTTGTTATAACTTAGTTTGTTTAGTAAAATTAGGGATCCATTTTTCAATATTTTGAATAGAAAAAAATATTATAATAGAAAATGTAGCAGAAATCATGTTTTTTCGACCTATTTTCCATAGATGTATGCTTTTTTTTTTTCTCAAAAACTAATTTGTTTATTGCAGAATCGATCCCTTAAGTTTTTACACATATTCTTATGAACCTGAAAAAAAATTTGGTATCAAAATAATGATAATTGTAAAAGAAGAAGAAATTTTAAAATCATTGACATTTTTTTAATAAAATTTAATTTTTAAAATTTTTATCAAATTAAGCCCTTTTTTTCATGGTAAAATTATTTTGTTTAATAGTAACTGTTAATAATATACACAAAAGATAAGTTTAAACACTTAAATAAAAAAAAATCGGCCCAAAGGTGCCGAGTCCCTTTAAAAAATCAAAATGTGTTACAGAAAATAGGGAAATTCGCCTTTCTTGAGCGAAAAAGTTTTGGGAAGAAAATGTTAGATCTGTTGGAAAACTCGGGAAAATGGTGAAAAAAAAGGGGGAAAGGTTGGGGATGAAAATCATCACAAAATAAATTTGAAAAGAAAATAGTATTTTTGTTGGGAATATGCATACATCTCCTCATACACATCACAGAAGTATTCTAAAAAATTAAAGTCACACATTCGATGCAGTGTATTGGTGTGAAAGACACACATAAAAACTTTTAAATTTATATGTGAGATGTATGCATGAAAAAAAAAACATTGTTCATTTATAGTAATCAATATTATTGTCATATGTTGCGTGCTAAAAAAAAAAGTACTTATACCACTCTTACTTACTTAGTATTACAAGAATACTTAGTATTCTCGAGAGAGGAAATCTTCTGAGAACGGGTTCGAGCTCCCCCCCCCCCCCCCCGAAACAGGAAAATAAGGTTATGCCATGACGTTGGGTTACTCGCGTTTTCTTTTCACTAATCTTGGGGGATTTTTGTTATTTTGATTGCATAAAATTCTAGCTCCTTCCCAACCAAAAGAAAAGTAATTACGCAAATTAGGCGAAGATAAGAAGAGTAATGAATTGTATTAAGGGTAGTGATATATGTGCGAAATAGAACTAAAAGGAATAAGCATGACATGTGATAATGTGAAGCCGCTGGATGTTTGTAAGTAAACAAAAAAGGTGTAGTAATTTGATAATACCTTTAAGCATATGCTTATTATTATGCATGATACACAATACTTATAAGGAGTAGTATACGTTCATAAATCAAGCATACGCGTCGGCATGTGTGATGATGAGCTATTCGCGATTTTCTCTTCACTAACTTCGGGAACTCTTAGGTAATTTGAATCGCATACAATTACAACTCCTTGCCAACCAAACTTAAACGTGATTAGGTAAATTAGATGATGCTAAGAAGTGAACTAAATTGAATGTATGATAATGATATGTAAGCTAAATAGAATCGAAACGAAAAAAAGAAGAGAGCTGGAGGATAAAGATAAGATGATAAATATTGTAGATCGGAGTGAATCATCGTAATTAAACGTTCATACTGAATGTAGTTGTAAGTGACACCTGAACAGATTAACTCAAGTCGAATCTGCCATAATCGAGAAGTGATTGAATCGGAATGATTTAGTAAGGTAAGACTTCATTATTTCAAAATAAACTAGGGTTAAATAAGAGGGATTCAAAAGAGGATGATCTTGCATATTCTTAGATAATAAAGTGTATTGTCCTTTTATATACCTTCATATGGGACGATAGACTATTTAATTAGACTTTAATATGGATGTAAAGTTTAACAATCAAGGAAGACCATCACACATGTGTTTACTTTCTGAATGAAGTTAGGTTGTAACACTGGTAGCATTATTAGCGTTGGCCACGTGAGCTCAATGTTTGATTGATTGTTCATGAAATTTGTATTTAGAAACGACACGAGTGCAATTGGTAAATCACTCTAGAGGATCGAGCTCCCCAGCAAGGATTTGGAGCCAAAACACGCGTTCCCTCCCCAAGAAGGATTCCTCAGCATTCGCATTAACCCTGTGACGGGTTCAACTCGAAATAAAAATTCTTCATTCTTTAAAATTTAATTTATTACAACACGACGTCACAGAACAGCACAAGAAGACGGATATTGCAGAACACATAAAACATTTTGAACAGTTAAGGTAAACATATCACACACGCTCTACACAAGAGTTTCGAAGAAAAAAACATCTCAGTTCTACTACTATCAGCCACACTCAATGTTCCTTTCAGGTCCCTACGGAAAAGATTCGCGCCTATCTTCGGAACTCGTTTCTTCCAGTCAAAACCGTTTACGACCGTATCACAGCAGTATCGAGGCGACTCTGTGCTGCCATCTATATTAGGAATGGTTAATTACGTGATTGAAGTCTTTACAACCCTTTCAGGGGCGGTGGTATATTTTTTATATCACATATTTAACACGTTAAAAATCTTGGCAAATTACGCTTTTTCCCGCACATTTATCTTCAAATGGTAGCTTATAGATTTATTCACCTAAATTAGATGGCAGAAACATGCAGAATAATTATTAAAATTATTGCTTTGAATCTAATGAAAGTTCCTAACAAGAGATTGTTTTGTACCTCGCAGACATTTTTCTGAAATGATTTGAAAATTTTAAATTCATGAGCTACTCAATCTTCATGTTTGAAACTTTATATAAATATTATTAATTACTCAAAACAAACACACAAAAAATATTGATTTCATACTCTAAATTAAGTGGAATCATATTTATACCACCTATAAAGCACACAGGGATTTAGTGAGCAACGAATGGCAGCTCTGAAATTTTCAATTCAGACTGATACGTGACGGATTCGCTTTGTTTCAATGAAAAATAGAAGTCATAAATATGTTTTTAGTTCATGTGCAGTAAAAATCAGAATTATTCTCCTAAGAAAAGAAATTTAAATCAGGAATTGAAGTTTTTGCCCACACGGGGACTTTCGATTGAGAAAGAACTTGCTTTGTTTAAAAAACTACCTTCTGATGGATCGGAGTTATTTATCAGTCTGCACAGTAAAAAATAAGCCTTATTTTAAATAAATTTGTATATGTATTTCAACTAAATTTGTCTTATTAAGTTTATAATATAGTTTTAGAATTAAACTATGAAAATTATATATGTATAAAAAAAGCTATATTAAATTAATTGACATATTTTCTCTCAAATTATCACCTTATAAATAAAAATACGACATCATAAATTTCTAATTTTTTTCAAAAGTGTTTTGTGATCGTAATATTTGTCAAATTAACTAAAATAGTATAATTTTTTTGTGAAAGTATTTATTATTTCTTCGAAGGAATACGAAACAGCGAGTGTACGAATAAGATGTCTTACAGGGGCAGTGGTATATTATATATACCGGGTCTTAAAAATCGGGAGATAAATAAAAAATAATTTTACCGCTTCATATTCTGTCCCTTTAACATTATTAATTCATATCAGATGAATTTTAGCAAAAATTGGGTGTTTTTTATGGACCGCCCGTCATTTGTGGCCGTGGCAGCCTAGTGTTCATGGTTGGACCGGTTTGTTTCATCGAATCGTGGATTTGATCCTTGATGCCGCTAAAGACGGTCGCGTTGCCAGGGATGATGCATGTTAAATTTGTTGATGCGTAAAGTCCTTCCTTGAGCGTGGTATGGAAGTGCTAGCTCCGGTGTCGTCCTCGTCACTTTACCGAGGTTCAGAATTGCAAGATTCGTCGCCAATGGTCCCCGTGTTGCTTCGAGTTCGACTTAAATAACCCACACACACACATACGCACACACATACACCTGTAAGCTTAATTTATATTGGAGACGGACTTCATAAATTTGAACCATGATTAATTGACAAGGACGACCCCTGAGTTGACACCCCATGCTCCGAAATCTGCATCATGGCGATATAAAGGTTTTGAGCTTTGACAATTTAACGTTTATTAGCTCCACAACACGAAGGGATGTCATGTGATTGTTTTATTAACGTCTCTCTTAGAAGCAACACGATGAATAATGGTGACGAACCTTGTAATTTTGAGCCTCGGTCAAGGGACGAGAACGACACCCGAGCTAGAATCTCACTATCCAAATTTTCACACCAAGCCAACAAGAGGACTTGAAGCTTCAACAAATTTAACGTCCACCAGCTCCTGAAAATATGGTGTGTCTTTAGCGACATCAGGACTCGAACACACGACACGGCGAAAGCAATTCTGGTCGCGACTACAGATACGAATGGAATCATAGTTTTATATATCGACGAAAGTAATGCCAGTTCTCAATCCGAAGTCAAGAGAATAAGTGTAAGTGAGTGTATTATAATTATGTAGATAATGTACCGAGTTATCAGTAAGAAAATTCATATTTACCGATAACAATTTGAAGCCAAAATTCGCAAATATTGGTATGATGGTTTTTTTGCAATTCCTTTGATGATATAGCGTAATTTTTATTTCCACCTTTTACGGCACATACATTACGGAAAACTATTCTGATATTCAGCTTGCTCTTAAAATATAATTATCGTCTCTTTTTGAACGTAATTATTAACTAAAACCATTTTTATTTATTTATGAATACATGTCTCAAGAATTCCTCTAACTATTTTGCGTTAAATTGATTTTTGTTTTACTATTTCCTGCTGTACAATATTTTTGAAAAATTTTCCATTTATTATTCTAATTAACGTTTATTTTTCAATTATTTTGCATATCACGTTACAGGTTTTTGTTTTAAGAAACTCTCAAATGAGATTTTTTTTAAAATATATATTCTATGGCATATAAATTAAGGGAAAATATTCTGATGTTAGACTTACGTATAAAAATATAGTAATTATCTTTCTGAGCAGAATTATTTGATAAAAAGAACATTTTGCTGAACTTCTATGTATGTCTCATGCAGTCTACTTCGATTTAATTAAATTTCCGACTTACTATTTCACGCTACAAGATATTCCTATCTTTCTATTTTACTTTTTTCTCAAATATTAATGCTGCTAATAATTTTCATACGCTAAATTTTACTACGCAATATACTTTATTAATTTAATTCACAAATCGCTAATTTAGTGTTTTGCCATCCAATGATTTGATGAAACTCAACAAAAAATTTATAGTGTTATAGTCCTTTTAGGAATTTTATTTCAGAATCACTAGGGATATGTTGTTATTATGGACAATTGTATTTATTGATTTTATTTGCATGTTAAATGTAATGAAATAATAAACCTGAATCCCCCTCCCCTCTCCCCAAAAATGTATACACAACAAATCTAATTATCTTTCCTGGACAATAAGTTGAAAGGGGCTAACAATTACATTAATTTTATATTTTTTCTTTAATTTTTTTTAAAATTTATTCTTTATTACTATCGTTTGGATGTGCATTATAAATTTTATTTTTCTACGAATCCATGTGATTCGAAATGTGGAGAGGTAAACTTTGGCAAAATAGCTTAGAGATTTTTTATTTTTCATATAAGATAGTTAAATAGTATATATGCACGCAATATTTTACGTTTCTATTGTCTGCGCTGTTCATATTTTTATAAAAAGAACATAATTTTTTCATTATATAACATATATATGCAGCATTTTTTTTTTTTTTTTTGACATTGCACATACATATCTTTTTCTTTTTCTTTCTATAACATAAATACCATGAAGAAGACTGATATGTGAAATCATTGATACTTGAAAATGAAATATAGAATAAAAATATGAATGAAATGAGAAACATAGATACTCCAAGCTTCTTAAAATTTAAATCACAAAATTCGCTTTTCAAACACAAACTAGGTTTACTTAAAATTAACCAAGTCATAAAGAAATAATTCATCATTAGTAATTTTTTAAAGAAAACGTAAAAATATTTCTGAAGTTTGGTAAGATATCCCCCTCTATCTCCCAAAACTATTTGCTAGTCAGATATGCATTTGGGTGGTCTTCTAATTCTTAGACGGTGAGTTATAATCCAAACATTTTCAAGTAATAATTCTTTTTTCATTAAAGAAGGATAGTTTTAATCTGTTGCTTAGGAAATGTATATTTTTGATGTTGTGACGTTGGGTTATTCACGATTTTCTTTTCGCTAACTTTGGGAACTTTAATTGGGATTGATTGCACGCAACAAAACAATTTCTTCCCAATCAAAATGAAACATGATTATTCTAATTAGAGGCAGGTAGAAATAAAGTGAAGTGAGATAGATAGGAGAATATATAAGCAAAGGGAAATTTTGAGGATATATGTCGAGTGGCACTAGCACTGAATATATGCCTTACAAGCAGTAGACGATAACAGAAGTAGCTACAGGCAACAGCAGCTATGTAGGGTTCGAGAAACCAAGTCAACCTCAACTGGAGATATTTGGGTAAGACACTACTAATTCGGTATTGGTTGAATGGGTGAATCTGTCTAGGGTGTTATCCAGGAGAGCACATACTCATCAGACAAGGCTGTTAAATAAATAGTTGTGTGAGATTTTTCTAGTGTCTGTCTTTGTAGTTATTGACTTTTAGTGTTAGTTATACTTGATTGAGTTATGGCACAAGAGTCGGGTAGAAGTGCAACGCCACTATGTTATTATTTTTCACTCATGTATTTTAGCTTAGTTTTCACGAGATTTTAACACAAGTAAGAAATTATTCAATCTTTATTAGATTAAAAATGTTTATTATTAAATTATTTATTAAATTTTTAAAAAAATGGGCTACAGATAACTTTAATACATTATTTTTGAGATTCAGAATCGTATTTTACAGGCCAACAAAACATTCAACAGGGCTCTACTCTTTACTGAGGTCCCGTTTCCTCTCCAGAAAAACAAAGCTACTTATTTATAAAACCCTCATTTGGGTCAGTCCTCATGCATGGCTTGGAAACTTGGCCTCTAACTGAAAATGTGAGGTACAAATTTGCAGTTTGTGAGAGAAAGATTCTCAGAAGTTTTCTCTGGATGGCGTCAAAAACGATGGGTTTTGACAAATACGTTTTGATTCTGAATTTTTTAGAATTTTCAATGAGCCCGGTATCATTAAACGTATTAAAGTAAAACGAATCAACTGGGATTCTCATATTGTTAGAATGGACGAGAAAAATCCAGTAAAAAAGACTTAAATTGTATAGCCCTTTACTAGTCAGAAAAGAAGAGGACCAAAACTAGGTGGCGCTTGAATCTGTTGAATCTGATTTTAAGGTGATTGAGGAAAGGGATTTGCAGGGGACTAAGGCAAAAAAGAAATTATCTTGGAGAAATCTTTAAAAGAAGACCTTGACCCACCCTGGGCTGTTTAGTCAAATATGATAATATCTATTATATTATTCATATGATATTTAAAAATTTATGCATGTCATTCATTACTTATAACAAAGCTTCAGTGTTCTTGTGTGTAAAATATGTAATTTTAAAATTTATCTTAAGGTAGTATATGTTTATGCGTTTTGTATCGAAGAATAAATTCATAAATATCGCCGGGACTTTAAAAGGACAATTAAAATGCTAGATTTCGCTAATCTTGCTTTGATAAGGCATTTTATCCTCCTTTGATTAAAATCTTTCGTGTAAAAAAATAAACACCGCTACGAACGTGCAAAATCCTTATTTCTCAAAGTCCAGAAAAATAACAGGATAAAAAAAAACATTAAACCAAGACATAACAAATCAAGAACAAAAGCACAAAAATTCTTTTGAATCCCTAACTCAAAGAACACCGCCTTTTGAGTAGCATACGCGTGTTATAAACAGACTTGCTGCAAAAAGCATACCAGGGCGAGACGTCAAAGAAACCGCTTCTGCAAGTGTTTTAGAAGCATAAAAGTTGCGGGTGGAAAGCCGATTGTGTTCCATGGAAGCCATTATTCAAGAACAGAGTTCACGGAAAGTAACTTCGGTTTACGCGCGTGGAAAAACGACATCTGACGTGTGTTGACAGATTACCAGAATTGTTGACAGTAAGGAACAGGTGGTTGTATTAACATTCGTGCCGCTTGGTGCAATTCGAGGTGGGGATTTTAGAAAATGAAGCTCTTGACAAGGCCTTTTGTTTGACAGTCTTTGGGATTCTCAGGGTTTCTCTGGAAAAGGCAGGGGTTGTTTTGTTGACAGAAATATGAGTTATATGTATTCTCTTTAATTAAATATGAAGATTGTCTACCTGGAAGTCATGCTAAATTAGTATTAACTCTGAAGAGATGTGAATGGGGATTCTTATGCAAATGTTATGGAGTGGACTGACAAGTCGCTGTATTCCATTAAATAACCATGAAACTCGATTTTTGGAGAATCAAATTAAAAGAACTACGCATGTGAATCTATATGCAAATATTACAAGTACAGTTTAAAAGATTCTGCATTATTTTACTTAAAAATTAAGCTCACCTATGTGAAAGTGGAGTTAGAGATTAGATTTAAGCTTTAATTCAAGGAATTTTTTCGTTAAGGTATGTGCCTATCTTCGGAAACTTAAAAAAAAAAAGAAGAAGAAGAAGAAATTTTTGTGAAAGATTTATTTTTTTTAGTTACAATGGTATATAAAATTATAAATTCAAAAGTCATTTTAATAATCTTTATTATTTATTTATTATTTATTTTTTTTTCAAATTTTAGCCATATTTGTTTAAATTTTGTGAAAATTGACATTTACGCTAAAGTTCATATACCGAATTCTAATTAATATATTTCACTTTTTGTTTCAACGATAAATCTAATATACATATATCTGTGTTGTGAAGCAGAAAAAACGCAGTTATTTCTTAAATTTACTGAATTATAACCAAAACTTAATAAACGCAACATGATTTTACAAGAAATATAACACTTTTTAAAATAGAAATAGCTCCAAATTAAATAGTTACATACTTAAAAACTATGTTTGAGGTTCACATCATACTAGAAATGCACATAAACATTTTGGTGAAATTTTATTTGAATATATGAAATGCTTTCTAAGAAATGAGATTTTTCGTAATCAAAAGAAATTAAAATCGCAGTTTTCTAAAAAATGCAAAGTAAAAAAAAAATGTTAATGTTTTTTTAAAAAAATTATATATTTACATTAATGCATTAACTATCTACCCTGGAAATAAATGCAAAGCATTTTTGAAATTGTCAGTATGTGGGCTTTGATAAAAAGTAATGAATAAACTTTCAAAAATTTTCACGGAAACAGGGATTTTTGAGTAGGTACATACCTCAAATTAATAAAAAATATCACTGACGGTAATTCTTTTTTAAAGTGAATATAAAAGTCATTCGTGGAAGAATTTTCTTCAAAATTGATGTCAAAATTAGATTATTAGAATTAAAAAAAAAAAAAAAAAAAAAAAAAAAAATGTCTTTCAAATATTGTCAGAAGATGTCGTATAGTATTGTTCTTTTGTAAAATATATATAACGAAATGTTATTTTAAAATATGGTTTAAGATTAATGAAAAATAATATTACTGTCAGAATCATCATTTTGAATGATATAGGTTTCAATTAAAAAAATATATATGACGTAAGACAAGCTAACAAAATCAGGAAATGCAGTGAATATTTACGTTAATGTTATAAAAAGGACTAATAAAGTAATATATTAAGTTTTTTTTAATTAAAAGTATTTTTCACAGGTTAAAACGTTATACTTTTATATTTCATTACAATTTTATAAAAAAAAATTGTATAAATCGCTCTGATTATTTGAAGTGTTAAAGAATTCAAATCAAACAAAATATTAATTATAAACAATTTTTTTGAAGTATTAGAGTAGTATTTAAGATAAAAAAAATTTAAAAAAAGAAAATGTATGTTTTTTTCTTTTATTTTATCGAGATATTTTACAATATTCATGACAAAATTTTATAGAATGGTTTTATACACAAAATTAACTTTTTTACAAATTTTTATCCACTTTATAATTCTTTATATTACAATTTATGTTTAAATCATTTTACATATTTTATATATAAGGTGTGGCTGTAAAATAAAAAGACTGACGCTATAAAACATTTTTTTTTTTTTATTTATTTCATGCATATTTACTTATTATCACCTTCAATATACACCCTTCCTTCATCCCTACAACTCACTCTGCGAATCTTCCATTGTTCAAACAGTGAGAGAGAAGTTTTTTTTATTGGTTCCTTCAGGATGCCACCGCTTTCTTCTTCACAACTTCATCAGACTCAAATCTTGTTCCTTTTAATGCAGATTTCACCTTAAGAAACAGATAGAAGTCACATGGCTCAAGATCCGGCCAATAAGGTGGATGGTCTAACACTTAGCCAGGAACATCTTCACAAACAATGCATTGTCTTGGTGGAAAAATCCCCGTGCAGATTCATTGTCAATTCCTACAGTCTTTCCAATTGCACGAATACTTAACCGACGGCCAGATCGAACCAGATTACCGATTTTTTTCGATATTGTCATCCGTTTTTGACGTGGGAGGTCGACCCGGGGGGTGAATAATCTTCAACGCTTCCTCGGCCGTTTTGAAAACGCTTAATCCACTCTTAAATACGTACACGCGATTAACTTTCATTGTCATACACTTATTTCAATAAATTATATGTTTCAGTGTCGATTTTTCCAATTCGCAATTCGTTGCTCTATTGATACATTTATAATTTTTCCAGTGAAGCAAAAAAATAAGTGTAATGCGAACGAAAGTTATAAGTATACGGATTTGTTTATAGAAGCAATAGGCCTTGCACTCGGGAGAGAAGGCTTCACACTAAACAGTTGTCGGTGACTGCCGTTTGGTACACGTGTTTTTCTGTAACAGCGTCAATCTCGTTATTTAATAACAACACTTGTTTGCATAAACTACTTTTTTTTTTTTTTTTTTAATATTTAATGTTTTGAAATCTATAGGTTTGAGATAAATATACAATTTTAATCACGCCGAACATTTTTAATATTTAAAATTTAGTTACTCTCCCTCGTAAGCAAAATTTATTTATTTATTTCAGACAGCTCTTCAAATCTTTCTCGGTAAACATAACTTCAGCATTATTTATGATTTATCTCAGATATTTAAAAAAGTGTATAACCATTACATATTAATTAGCTGCACTCAAATAATGAAAAGAACAAGGAAATTCGATAAATAAAATTCTTGCCCAAATATTACAACGAGTGTCTGAAGTAATTTGTAATAAATGGTAATATTAAAGAATGGTAAAAAAAAACAAAGTAAATTCAGCTGAAATTTCACCACCTGTTACATAACATCATTCATCTATTAACATTTTAAAAACAAAATAAACGTTTCAGGGGAAAAAAATTCGCTACATGTCAGAAAAATTATAAAGTTAAAACGTTTAGCGTAAATAAAATAAAATGAATTGAAAAATACTCTTTAATATTTGAGATTTAGCTTTCGTGAAAAAGATAAGCGTTGAATATTTTTTAAATAAATGTTGTCGTTTAGTAGCTTTTGAATGAAATTTTAGTTTTAACGTTGAAGATTGAAGTAAAAGTTTTCTTTTCTTTCTTTCTTCTTTTTTTTTTTGGTATTCGTAATGTTTGAAAGATTTTAGGAAATTGTTTTATTTTTTGAATCCATTCTTCGTTCAGGTTCGTGTTTGAATTCAGACTACAGTTGGAATGTAATTTAACAAATACTTTTGTTGTATTAAAGCCTTGAAAAAAAAAATTCATAACGTACTACTAGAATACATACCAGGGGAAGTCTGTCCACATTTAAGAAAGAATATTTGTGAAAGATCTCTTTATTTAGTTTTTGTCAGATGGAAATGGTTCAATTTTTTTCTGGATTACATTACATTACCCCCAAAATGACGCTTTTTAATTAAATTTCTTTCCGAGACAATTTTTCCGATCATGGGGTTTTTGCCCTAGCAACGGCCATTCCAGCCCTTACTGAAAACCAGAAGTCCTCAAACTTTGTTGAGTCACAAACCCTTACAACAGTAACATGTTTTCGAGAAACCCCTCCAATTGAAAAATATAACACATGGATCAATAAGTTCCGAGACTAACCCAGAGATGGCGCTCGTAGTAAACCAGTAACCAAGTCTTTCTAGAGTACTAACCTTTGCTTGAAACGTGTCAAAATTTTAAGTCGATCGGACCAGAAACAGCTGAGTTATCGAGGTTGGAGTAAAGTCGTTTTGTAGTTTGTTTAAAAAATGGAAAAAACCGAGTTTCGTGTTCTGATAAAACATTGTTTTTTAATGGGTAAAAACACCGTGCAAGCGAAACAATGGATTGAAAAATGTTACCCGGACTCTTGTCCATCAAAAGCAACGATTTGTCGGTGGTTTGCCGTGTTTAAACGTGGTCGTACCGACACAAATGACGCGGAACGCTCGGGTAGACCCGTGGAAGCCGTTACACCGGAAAATGTGAGTGAAGTGACAAAAATTATAATGAAAGATCGTAAAGTGAAGCTCCGTGAGATTGCTGAGATGACACAGATATCATATGGAAGTGTATTTACTATCCTTCATGAAAAATTGAGCATGAAAAAGGTTTTTTCCAAGTGGGTGCCACGATTGCTTTCGATGGAACAAAAACAGCAACGAGTCGATGATTCAGATAGCTGTTTATCGCTATTTACTCGCAACAAAAAAGATTTCTTGCGTCATTACGTGACCATGGACGAAACATGGATACATCACTACACTCCAGAGTCGAAGCGGCAGTCATCTGAGTGGCGCACAGCTGGCGAAAGCCGTCCGAAAACGCAGCAGTCAGCTGGCAAAGTCATGGCGTCAGTTTTTTGGGATACGCATGGCGTGATTTTCATTGACTACCTCGAAAAAGGTAAATCGATCAACAGTGATTATTATATTGACTTGCTGGTGCGTTTGAAGGAGGAAATCGCAAAAAAACGACCGCACAGTCTCGGGACTTATTGATCCATGTGTTATCTTAAAATACTATAGTCTGTTACTTTAGAATAGACGTGGCCGCGGTAGCCTAGTGGTCATGGCTTCGGATTCGTGTTAACAAAACTAAATTAGACGCTAACAAAACTTCCCTCATAGATGGAGCACAATTTGAAGAACACGGCTGTAGAACATACAACGAGATTTTCCTTCCTCCCTCTCCCCACAAAGGTATTATTTCATTAACTTATACCAAAATAGAGCTTTCTCTATCCCATGATCATGATTTAATAATTCGAGATAAAAAAAAAAAACCAGCGTTTTTATACGGGGGTAAAGTTTATTAAAAAAAATTAATACCCTTTTAAAAAATTAAAAACGTGGCTACCCTGTTCCGCTTCGTGGACTTAACGTTCAGGCAAAGAAAATCGCCAAGTTTGGCAATTTTTGAAATGGCGCCAAGTGATTGGGCTAAATTGCATTATTAAGAAATAATTAAAATACTATTGAAACTTGTCGCAAATGTCTAGATATTGCATTGTTAGGCGAGTAAGAACGATTCCCAAAGTTTCAGAGCTCTAACTTGATGGGAAGTTGGTTAAATTAGCGATCGAAAATTTGATGACACACTGATACACACATAGACAGACAGACTCCAAGTGAAATACATAAAAACGTTATAAAAATATTGTTTATTACGTCGTATTTAGAATCAACATGATGGCAACGAACCTCGGAGTTTTGAACCTTGGTCAAGTGGCATCAATGACATATGAGCTGGTATCTTTCTCTCTAAACTGCCCCACCATGCAACGAGAGGAATTTGGATCCTCTATAGGTTTAACTTGCATCAACCCATCTACATAACGAATACTAGTGGCATCAGAGCTCGAACCTATGACTTCACAAGAAATCAGTTCAGATGATTAATATCACAACTCACAAGAGTGATACCGAATAAGAAGTGGCATTCGATGGAGTGCCATCCCACCCAATTCCTAAAAGCCCTTTGCTAAAAATCATTAAATACTTATTTAAAATTTTTATATTGATTCAGCAGTGAAATATTTAAGTTTAAATTGTCTGACGGATATTTTCTTAGTTATGGTAAAGGGAAAACAAAAAGCAACAATAAAAGATACAATGAACTTTTTCTATATAGTTTTCGCAGAAACATATTTTGTTTCTAGGAAAAAATCTCTTATATTAGTATTCAGTTTTGGTTTCATTTACTTATACATTTCTCGTTTGCTGGTATAACAAATACATTTCACGCACAGTTCAAAAACCCGCACATTCAAAATAAACTGAAACAAGTAATATAAAAAAATATAAAATATATATAAAAAAAAATTAAGTTAATTCCTACTTTAGTTAATTTTAATAATTTTTTTTATTTTAGTTACTTTTTATTAAATAATTACAATTAATATAAATATATATAAACATATGACAGAATCACAATATTAAATGACAAAAGAAATTTTTTTTTTCAGCTATCTACACATTTCGTCACTGACGTTATTTATTTCTAAATTTATTTCCTGATAAATATCTTATATAAGAAAAAATTTTTCCTCCCATATAAAACTAAAATTAATTATTTGAAAATCAAATAAAAAAATTATTTGCTTCGACGAGATTCAATCTGAAGATTCTACGTCAACTCTCTACCAACTTTGCCATTGCAAGACAAATGACATAGTAGAAGCATTGGTTTGTTTCTTAATTCATCCGGTAAATTAAATGGTTGGAATGCAGTTTAGCCGAACTACCCTTGTAGACAGGAATTATTTGGCAGTATTTTTCCAAAAGTGGCTACCCTGGTCCGCTTTGTGGACTTAACGTTCAGCCAAAAGAAATCGCCAAGTTTGGCAATTTTTGAAATAGCGCCAAGTGGTTGGGCTAAACTACATTTCCCCCAATTAAATTTAATTAATATTTGAAAAAAACTGCATTAACATCAAGTGTCATCCACTACAAGTTTAAAAAATGTATTGGAACTTGAATGGATGAATAAAAAGTATTTAATTTACGATTGAAAATTTGAAGAAGAATATATATAGAAAGAGTGTGAGCTAATAGTTGGAATTTAAAAAAAAAATTGAGTTTGGCTTTGATAATTTCATTTTAACATATGCTAACGTTTGTTTCCTCCTTCTGTTAAGTTCTCGAAAAAGTAGCAAAATTATTCAAAATGAATATTTATCAACTTAAATTACACGTTCTTCAGAGTTCCAGGCTCCCCAGAAGCAATTAAAAAAAAAAAAAATAGAAAATACCTTCTTCAAATTCCTAATGCATTTTTATTTTCTCTAGAAAAATATTCTAAAGTACAAAGACATAACTAGTGTAAAAAATAAATAATAGATGATTCTGCCATAAAAATTACCTCTTAATTATTTTAATTATTGAATTAAATATTAAAATAGAAGCAAACGATAAATTATCAAAGGAAGCAATAATATTCTGTTCGGATATAGAATAAAAGCAGTCTATAAAATATTGAATTAAATATGTCTTAATACCCAAAGCAAACTACATTTAATTAGTATAGTCTTAACGTATTACAATGACAATTTTTAGAATATAACACCCATATTCTTTAATTTATGCCTACGCTTTTTTGTCGATTTTATTTTCTCTTAACAACAACTGGTTAGTTCATGTTAATGGACACACAAAAATTTGTTATGAAGAAAATAAGCTGTATTAAGATTCATTCGATACTCAAGTTTCCTCAAATAACAAAGTACAACATTTGAGATATTTCTCACCTCCTCTGGGAGTAATTTCAATCCCTTAAAATCATAATACGTATTCCTAAAGCATATATCAAAATACGTGCTTTAGGAACACGTATTATGATACAGAATTAAAACAGTATCATAATACGTGTTCTTAGAGCATGTGCACGCAAGCGCTAGTATCTCTCTCTCACGGACGCATACTAGCGGTAACATTTAGCTTCAAAAAGAACATTGTAGAGTCATAATTTGATTATTAAAAAAGCTATTGAGGCTTTTCTTATGATAAGAGATTGAAAAAAAAAATATTATAAATATGTGTAGATTTTTTTTAGTCACTCCAAAATTGTTGCCATTCTGAAAGGGTTGATTTCTTGTATTTCTTTTTCATCCAAGAAGGGGGAATTTTTAAATTACTATCTATTTTAGTTTTAGAAAGCTTTTTTAACTTTTAATAAACTGCTGAAAGTTTTAAGCATACCTCTAACTGAAATGTAATCTCTCAAGAGTTCGTAAACCTATTGAATGAGACAGTATTATGAACATATGGCAGCTCTTTCCTACAGCATCGCAAGAAGTGGAAATGTCTTAATAACTATCCCGAAGGGAACGTCTCTTTTGGTCTAATTGATAAGAGCGCAGCAAAAAGCAATCGGTTAACTCTACTTCGGATCCAGTTGTCAAAGGTTCGAAACGCCGCCGGCACCCAAGGTCAATCAACTGTTATCTCCTTCCACGGGGTCGGAAAACACCAGACACCGAGGTGATGACCCAGGACTGGAACAGCTTAGAACTACTGGTTGCATATGTACCCCACGTAAACCACTTGTATCTGTGTTGCTAAGACAACAGTGCAAAAATCACAATTAATAATATTCCTGTTACAGCTCATGTGCCAACGAGACCCTCATCTCGTCTCGAGACAGCCGATAACGCAAAATGGGATTCAGCCAAAAAACTAAACTCATTTTAACTGGGGGAGGGATGTATATCAACTGTAGTAATGACAGGGGAAAACAATCTTCTCTTAAATATCATTCTGATTGTTTCTCTTCGAATCATTGAGGGAAAGTATGCAGCTTCTCTCTTCAACAACAACGCCAGAATTAAAACGCCTCATTAAATAACTCAATGGGGACGTAGTTTTCGTCTAGTTGATGAGGTCGTAGCGAAAAGGGATCGATCAACTCTTCTTCAGACCCAGTGGTCAAAGGTTCGCAACGCCACCGGCACTCCAAGATAAATTCTCTCTCCCTCCATGAAGTCAAAAAAAGCACCAAACACGGACAATATTTGAAGTTTTACGACACCAGTGCCGTAGGAGTTTTGAATCGTTGACCACTAGGTCTGAAACAGAAAAGCTGACCGGTACCTTTTTGCTGCGCCTTTACCAACTAGACCAAAAGCAACGTTCCAATTGGGTTAGTTACGAAGGCGTTTTAACTCCTAGTGTTGTTGATGAAGAGAGCCATTGCAAATAGTTTATTCAGAATGTTGCGATTCTAAAGGACTCAAGTGAAGGATAGGGTGTGCCTTGGCGATTAGTGACTTTTTTGGTGCAAAAACGATTTAAATTTGGCGATTTAAATTATGGTAACCCTTCATTAATCTATTTCATTACGCATCACTAATTTGGGGATATCTTTTCCAGGCTGTCGTTTTTCCTGAAATTCGCCAAGGGGCCTCCGACATTTCGCTTTAACCGGAAATTTAATTTATTATACTCTTTTTAAAAAGTTTTCCAAGTCGTAATAAAATATCAGAGATGCCTCATCTTTAAATAATTCAAAACCTAATTGTCGTTTATGACTTTGTCATACTTTCTTTAAAAAACACCAAAAAA
>BMAW01010376.1:0-28354 GCA_019974015.1 Nephila pilipes
CCTTTTTGGATGGAATACCCATTCTTCTAGAGGCGAATTTATAAAATAAATCTGTGTTTCATGAACAAATTACTGGATTCACAGCCACATCATGTGTGTGTGATGTAATAAGCTCTAGAGCTATCCATAGCACAGAGGTAATATTTCTCATTGAAGGTTAAAAAGACGGGAAAGTAAAACAATAGCTCATTGAGAATATATAATTGAAAATTATATAAAACTCACTTATTGCTATAATTTCCCGAACTTTTCTAAAGCGTTGGAACTACCCAAATGTTTTTAGGGAGGATGATCAAGGAGAAAATTTGGGTATTGAATCAACAAATCACTATTTTAAACATTCAATTTTATATTAGATTTAGCATAGATAAAAAACTAATATGACTCCGTTACTTTTAACTAATTTAAATATATTAAACTATTAGTTAAAATAACTCACTAAAATTTGCTTTTTTAAACAGGAAAAATTTTGAAAAGTTTTTTTTGTGTTTGCTGGAATACTCGGACAAATTTTGGACTTTAAGAAGTTTGGACTTAACTGGAGGAAGTTGAGGCTTTGAGAAAATTCGCCAAAAATAAAATGGAAACAGAATTTTTGGTAAGAACATAAGTACCGTTCCTTTTAAACATTAACAAAGAATCTTCAAAGAACTGAAGTGATATGATAAACAGTGAGAATTTGTAAAAAGAATAGATAAACGTACAAACTTTCAAATTCAATCATTAGTCGAAACGATTTTTTTTTATTAATTTCTTTCTTTTTTTAAAAAAAAACACTACACGTATGAGATATAATTATAGAATCATTCTATCATTTTTTTTCTAAGCATTTTTGCTGAATTGCGCTTTTATTAAGAAGCTCGTAAAAGATATAACATATTTTAGCAGACTTGTCTTCAATCCAAAATATAATTAAATGTTTCGCAATTTATGTCCTTCTATCAATTAAATTACTTGAAGATTGCAATATAAATTAATTCAGTTAATATTAAAACCCATGTCTGAATTTAAATGAATATTATCCCGCCTATAAAAAAGAATAAATTTATGATTTAGAAATTATTTATATGGTTATGAAGCAATACTTTGCGAATAGCGAGTTAATAATGAAGATTATTTCATTATTATACTTATTAAAGAATATTTTCAGCACAGACTTTCTGAAGTAAAAATGAAATAGAATCCTTCTAATTCGATTCTGAGCAGATTGAGACAAATGAAGTAGACGGTAAATAGATTAAATTATTAAAACATTCAGAATGCAATAAAATTATTAATTTTGTTAACATAATCCTTGTTCAATATTACCATTTACTTTCCATTTTAGTAAAGCTGAATATATTCAATACAGGTTCAAAAATATAATGATATTTATTTCTTTATAATCTATAAAATAAAATCTTTTAATCCAAAAAAGACGTCAGACCAATCACTAAGAAGTCTAGAAGCTTATTTACCTAGTTCTGGAATATAAAAGAAGAATAAGAGTTTATACTGCGCTTTGCAATATCTAACATGTTTTGAAAAGTAATGCCTTCAATTTTAAAAAACTATTTTAACTCAATTACATGATAAATTTGTAAAGTCTTAAACTTTGATTCTTCCTTCCAAATTTACATCTAATTAACTTTTCAGCAGACAGTTTTGTAGATATCGTGTACAGTTAATATTTGTAATGCAATGAGAATGCGTATTAATTGTACCCTGCACAACTAATTATTATAAAGTATAAGTTTTGTTGTTATTTTCGTGAGACTGTTTCAAAATTCAGAAACAATTTATCTCAGAAATATTTAATATTGTTCATGAAAATTACTTCATTGAAACAAGTTGTTTTGTTATTTAATTATTTCCTTAATGTTGCGCATAAATCACGAACGATTGAGATGCAATAAGAAATTAGTTAAGAAATTAAAAGTCAAAAAAATTTTATTCAATTTAATTTAACCTTTAGAATAATCAAAAATTATCTTTTATTCGGAATGTGGAGGTCTTACTAAATCGTATTCAAACTCATAGATAATAACTTAAATTTATACTTATCTCACTAAAGCTGAATCCAACAGCAATATATTTCTTTAAACAGGATCCGAGTCAAATATCAAGTCTTAGAAGAACATTTCATACTGTCTTCTGCCTATATCGAGGTCTCAAATATTTCTTTAGTTCATCTATCTTCTGATATTTCTCTAATATCCCCGATTTCTCTCTTATCATTCCCTATTCTTGACATTTTTCATATTATAATGCTAAGTTATATAAATCATATTTCTTTCACGTGGCAAGTTCTGTATTCAAATAACGTCATAAAATAATCCCAAAGGTTAGTGAAAGAGAAATGCGCTTGATAACCTATTATAGTACTAAAAGTATCACGAAGATTATTGGTAACCTACCTGATAATTTTAGTTCCTACTCAAGAGACGAGGAAGACACTTGAGCTAGTACTTTACCACCAAACTTCCAATAACTATGAGCTAGTACTTATTTATGTTGGAACTTGATGGATATGTATAAGCACTCCAACACGAAAGTCTTGGAAGTATGAGACCCAAATCTGTTAGCCTTTGGTTCGGTATGTTTATCAACAACATACTATGGCCTGTCATAGAAATATAGTCTAAACTCTGTAAATCGAACGTATAAGTTCATGGAAAAAATCAATATTGTAACAATGTTGAAAAAAGAGCTACATATTTATTGTAAACATTTAGATTTATTATTAGAACAGAGTAGCATCACTGGACGGATAACTTACCCTGAACAAATAGGATTCAGACTTTATACACACAATAGAATATTCGATAAGAAATTTGAAATTTAAAGAAAGATATAGAATCATCTAGAAGTTTTAGAGACCAACAATAAATATTAATCTAAATTAAAAAAAAACCAGTTTTCGGAACAGAATACCGGCAAAGGATTTGAACCCTGGATAGACGTATCTAGAGTCCAAAGCTGTGCCAACTGAGACACGCAGAATGCTAGCTTTCTTGTTTGTGTGGCAATATATAGAATTTTTGAAGTTTACGTTTAGGTTTATTTTTAGGGATAACGAAGACTTAAAAAGAATACGTAATAGAAGAAATGTATTATAAAAACAACGTTCTCATATATTCATATTTTACAAATTTGCTATCAAATGCACTAAAAAGTTAATGTTTGAATATAAATAAACTAACGAAATTTCCACTTATTTTTGGAAAAAGTAGTTCCTCATGTTTTTCGAACATAAGATTTTATTACAACCGGAGATTCACTTCTCCAGGTTAGTTATCAAGGTTATCTAGTTTCATAAGGCTAGAGATATTTTTAGAATATTTATACTTTTTATGTATAAAAAAGCAAAATCCTGAAAATATTCATTGCTTTTCTAGTAGAATCTATAATTACTATAAGTAAAAATGTCTTACAAATTTCTAAAATTTCGTGTTTCTCTAATGAAATCTTCAAAACATTTTATGATTTAGGTTTTACGATCATGAATGTAAGTAAATTTTATGATTTAGCTGAAAGGCCACAAATTTAAAAAGTTATGTTTAATAACATTCGTATTAATATTGTTTCAATTTCCTAAGAAGCTAGATAACTCTTATTTCTAATTTAAATTCATATTTATCACGGTTTTTATTAAAACTGTATACAAGATTTCAAGTACATTTTTTTAAAATTACCTTTCATGTATAAATATTGAATTATATAAGTGCATATATGAAAACTAATTTTAAATGTACTTACATATGTGCTTATATACATGATGAAACATAAGTAAACTTTATTTCTTTATAGATTTTATGTCCAAAAGTTTCAAAGTTTAAAAGACGTACAATTTAATCATTTTAAGTCAGTAGTATATATATATATATATATATATATATAATATATTAGTATGAATAAATAGAATATATTTTTAAAAAATTTGAGTTGAAAATAACACATTGGAATATTGTAAGTGTTTAATTCAAATACTTAGCAGTTAATTTTATAATTAAGGTTTAAATTGGATGCATTTAAGATTATTTACCTTTATTTGCATTCGAATTGAAAATAAGTTTAAATAATGAAAATATTCGTTCCCAATTATTCCATGAGATTTCTTGATGGACATATTTTTGTTTCCAAAATTCTCTGAAAAAAATTTAAGCTGTTGAATTTTTGTAATTTTTAATCTTTATTTTTTTCAATTTATACTTTTCTATCGATATTTTTTAGAATCGAATTTGATCCTTTACATATACCATTCTTAATAAATTTTAATACATACAAAATTTACAGAATATATTGTCTCATTAGAGGAATGTTTACAACTCAAGATTTATTACTTTTTAATGGGTTTTCTTTAACTCACATTGTAACTTTGACTGGTTCAAAACTTTAAAAGCTTTTTTCCCACATTTTAAATTGCTCAATTGAGCTGAAAATTTCTATATACGATTGTTTTGGATGACAATACAATAATTTAACTATAATTGATAAAAATTAATTGATAAAAGCTAATTATTTAAATAATTAAATTTTACAACAACTTTCTAGCCAAGTCGCCAAATCTCTCGTTAATATTTATCGTTTGCTTTAACTTTAATTACATGTAACTGATATAATATTCAGTTTAGTAATTTATAGTTTCCTTTAATTTTAATTACATGTAGTTTAATTATATTCTATTTAATAACATAGCTTATCATTTGCTTTAATTTTAATTACATGTAGCTTGATTGATTAACATAAAGCTTAATTGAGCAACAAAAATTTACATGTATTTATTTTAGAGAATAAATGTAATAAATATGAAATAAAAATAAATTATTGAAACTAATTATTGAATAAATTCAATTTGACTTAATGTTCCCTGTTGCTGTTCAAATTTAAGGTATACAAAAATTATGTTACGCAAAGTGTGAAACCAATGTTCAAAAAACTCGTTTTTTACCGGGGTTATTTTCATTTTCAAAGAGCTTCCTAAATATTTCATAAAAACCCAAATAACCATATACTTCTCAGATATACATATATGTTAAACATTTCTGAAAAAATTAATAATTTTGATCATAACATTTGAAAAAATATTTTTATGTTATTATTGTTATTGCAATTGTTATTATTTTTATAGTTATTAATGCTTTATTTATTTCATGAAAAAATCAAATGGCTAATGGATTAACAAAAAACACGTTTCACAAGGTATTTTCATATCGAAATTAATAAAGACAAATTTATTTCTAACTATTCAGAGTCAAAAAAAAAAAAAAAAAAAATATTTTCATGTATGTAATTATTTCTATATGATCCAGATAATATTTATTGAAAATGATTTTCATAAGTATAATTATTTGAAAACAATACAGACGATATTTATTGAAAAAGTATACCATTACATTGCTTATTAGTATAAGCTAACATGTTATTTTGAGAAAATGGTGTCAACAAAATGCGTGAAAATAAAGTAAAGTATAAAAAGGTTCAAAAGAAAGACATTATAGTATATTTTGATATTAATAATAACATTTAAGTTTTATTTGAGTTACTAAGATTCATTCTCTTTAATATATTGTCACCTGCTTTTATTTTAATATTTGATAAAAAAAATATCTATTATTTGCGTTAATATTTTATCGTTTGCTCTTATTTTAATATTTAATTTAACAATTGATTTTTATGGCAAAATCGTTTAGGTAATCATATTTGTTGTAACATTGGCAACGTTTTTGTTCTTTTGAATGTTTTGTTTGGGAAAATAAACATACATTAGGAATTTGAAGAAGGTGTTTTTATGTATAGTAATTGCTTCTGTAAAGTTTCGGGAGCAGAAGTACACCTACTTTACGTTGATTAATATTCATTTAAATTTCATTTATTTTTTTTAATAATTCAACCTTTTAGAGAACTTAACAGAAAAAAAATGCAAGCACATGTTAAAATGAAATAAGTAAAGTCAGTTTATATTTTTTCTTGTTTTCTTTTATTTATTTTTTCTTACAATAGAAATGAAACTATAGTTAGTCTTTATAGAATAACATTTTTATATTAGTTTCTTCTAAAATCGATTATATGATACAGATCAAAGCTTCATATCATTTTTAATTTACACAATTTCACCACAATATTTAAAGCAACTAAGTTGAATTATTTGATTTTCGAACCAAGATTGTTATGATAATTCAATTAACAAGATTGTTATGATAATTCCTTTTCACTTCATTTCAAAATTAATATGCAATGGGAAAGTTCCGTTGCTATAATTTCAGGAGAAAGAGAGAGCTATCCTAATTGTAAGCGTCCGTCATACTGAAATATTTCCATTCAATCTTTTCGATCGATGAGCCCCATCTACGACTTTGAACTAAGTGTCCCTAATGCCACTTTCATGATTTAAACTCAATTACCCTGGAGACTCATCCATCTTATAAGGTAAGGAGGTTTTCCTCACTTGTCTGTTTTAGTGTACTTTTGAGTAGTAGAAACAGATGTAAGACATCTAAGAAAGTCAAATGTCTGGTCTGCAGACTAATCAGTCAAAGTGGGTAATCTGAGGATAAAATTTCAGTTGTGTTTGTAGTGGGAGTAGTGATAAAGAGACATTTTCTATGGCACTGGTCAGGGTGATAAATGTTCATTTTCGGAGAGTTTGTTCTTTATTTCTGGAGTGTAAGGGATGAAAAATATCAAAGAAATAAAGAACACACTTTTTCTTAAGAATAAGTAAGGGGAATTGAAGAAAATTTAAAAGGATGAAATGGTTTGTAATAATTTTGTTACATGTATGCCACTTAAAAGGTAGTTTTTTTTTTTTTTATCATCATAAGTAATTTACTACACCAAATGAACATAATGATATTTTTTAAGGGAGAAAAATTTTATTTCGCCTTAGCAATAATTTTATTTTTCTTACAGTTAATTTAAATTTTCATTGTTAAATTAATGACACTTTCAATTCATATATAGATATAAATATTGTTATCTAAATATTTAATTCTTGGTTATAAATCTGCATTGTAAAAAAAATATTTAAATCTTATTTTTGGTATGTATTTGATATTTTCAATCAATCAATCAGTCTCTACTTTAGCGATGAATTTTTTTCATCGTAATTAGTGGTAAGCTTAATATGAAAATTGTAATGTTTTATTTATCCTGAAAAATTTTGGTTATAGTAATTATTGTCTTATTATTTATTTGCAATTTGCTTATATGGTTATATAAATATTAATTTAAACTGTAAATAAAAAGTTTCTACGCTACTTATATGCAGTATCTTTGGTAATTGTTACATTTTGTTTTTGAGTGCTTTTTTTTACGTAAATTAAGTACTTTTTATAGATTTTATTGTTAATTAATATGTCTTTTTTCATTGTTTGGATTTATAACTTGTTATATATTCATTTATTTATATTTTTGCTTGACTATATTGGTTTTATGTTTAATTTCTTCCTTTTTCTATGGCTGATTCTCAAAATTTTCTGAGGTTTATTTTTTGGTTTGTTACATATTTTATGATATGATTCACTGAAGTGTGATGATTTATTCAGTAACAACGTTATATACACACAATATTCCATTCCAACGTATGGAACAGTATTTCCAATATTTCCATTGTTCCATTTTATTTCCATTGTTCTAAATTTTGTTTTGCTTTCACTGGGCTTTCTCTTATAATTTTTTAGTTGGTTGATAAGTTTTTGTTTTAATTGCTAAATTTTTAACTTTAATATGTTTAATTATTTATAATAATTTATATATGAGTTATGTTAACTTAAGTTCAGTTTTCCGTTGATTTTTTTTTATTTCTTTAAATGTAAAGTTTTTAGACATTAATATATGAATTTACTATTGATATGTTTCATTTGCTTATGGTATGATACTTTGTGAATTAAAATTTTGAAGTTATGTTCATATTAAAATCAAATGATTATTTTAATGACTTTTTATCATTGAATAATTGATGACATTAGTATTTTCATTTTAATACAGGTTATTATATGGATATGGAATTAATAAATTTTTCTGACTAAAATATGTGTCGTTAAAGATTAGAAACAAGTCTCTTTTCACTATCTTAACTTTTCACTATTTTACTGATTACCGAAATATCGCCACAATTTCGTTCTCAGTATTTAAGGATTAAAGCATTTACATGGATATTTTATTAATTTGTGTAACCTCCTAAGATTCAATCCAATCTTGCTTCAAAATATTTTGTAACTTAGAATAACAATACCGAGTTTAATGATGTTCTATCAACATATAATTTAGTTCTTTATTTGAAATATATTAACTTTTAACAATGCCTAATTTCAATACATTTTGAACCCTACATTCCTTTCCTTTATAAAAATATTTTTTTGCTATGTATATTTTATTTATTATAACACTTTACATACAGTTATTAATTAAATTGAATGTTTTATTGCTTAGAAGCAACACGATGCCTACTGGCAGTGGCGAAATCTGCAACCAAAAATTATTTGGAAAACAATTTTTGCATCGGGGAGATGTTTATGACTTTTCCCACACATCAGTGAAGCATTCTGAAAATTTGGAGTGATGTGATGGAAGTTTTATATTTATATAGAAGATGGGTAAGCAAACTTTCAAATTTAAATATTAGGTAACTTTTGTTCGTGGACATATAGTAAAATAAAAATTATCTAAAAGTTAATAAATAAATTTATACGTAACATTCATAATATTTCTTAAAATAATATTTATAATATTTATTTCAATGGAAACCATACAGAAGTGAGATTTTTAAATGTCTCATTAACAGTGTGTTGTAAACATCTAAAGAAAGTACTCAAAACAAGAGCACTTAAAAAGCAAAATAAATATCGAAGCTTAAAATTATTTTATTTGTTAGTTTAAATGTAATAACAAAAATTTATTTCATTGTGTTTGCTTTAAAAATTTGTATTTTTTTTAGTACTTTCTCATATATGTTAAATGATCAAGTTAAGAAAACGAGTTTCAAATAAAGAAATAACAATTAATCATAGAATAGAAAAATTATTTGAAACATGACAGACTCATGCAAAATACTGTAACCTTCAATAAAAACGTTACATTTCCTAACCGCACTCTTTCTAAAGGATTATTCACGGAAACCCACATCTTTATTCCAGCAGATACAAAACATTTCTGTTCGAATTTCATTCTTTCCTTCGAAACTTAAAGCATTTCCATCTCAATACAGAGGCGACAGCAATCAATTGCTGAGCTATTTTGACAGCCTTAATCCCCCTCCAGATTTTTCTTTTTCAATTTCTGCGAGTGTCATCGGGAAATTACCTCTTGGTTCTCTTTTGAAAAGCATCGTCGGTGTCCTGATTGACACTATTGTTAGGTGACATTAGCCTAGTTGTCAACCTTTCCAACGAGTCAATTAACGACTTGACGGAGATGAGGTCGAGTTTATTCTTGGAGCAACGCCATCCTTTACAGCTTCGCGAAATGTTTGACAGGAATGTCAACTCCATTGTAGCCATTTGCGAAGCCTTGATGGGTGACGCCAAGAGGCGAGACTTTCAATAGTGATTAATTCAAAACTGCTTCATTCAGGAATTATCATTATCGAACGACTTGGACTTTTAGCAAAGGATAGATTAGGTGATTTGCATAGAGATAATAAGTTTGAGCCAAACTTTTAGCTCTGATAGATTTGGAAACAGTCTTATTTTATTACTATAAATAAATGGTACTATTTGATTTTTGTTTGTATCTTCAATGAAAATACTTTCTATCGTCCAAATTCAGTAATTTTCTTTACGAAGAATGAAAAATATTTTAAAATTAGGATTTGGCTTATAATTAACATTGAAGGATTTTCAATGGACAGTCGTTTCAATGGACAGTAGGATTTTCAAGGACATTTGTTCTTGGAGTCTTTTACCATAAATTTTGAAGTATAAGTCTCTTCTAAATTAATATATATATATATATATATATATATATATATATATATATATATATTAAAACTACAAGTGTCCCAATAATTAGATTTTGCTTACACTAATTATTAAATTCTTTGGTGTAAATATTAAAGGAAAGATGATTTTAGAAGTCTAGAAAAAATAAAAATTGAACTTAAAATTGTTTCGAGTGAGTGAGTGAAAGTTGGGTTGCACAAGCTGGCTATGCTGCTTGAAACAACAAGTAGCTGTGATCTAAAAGCAAGACATATGAAAGAAAAGAGGGGAAATGTCTGATAAGATCGAAAATAGAGAAAAGGTTATCGGAGTGTGTCACATGTACTTACTGAAGACAGTAAAGTCCATGGGAAAGAAATTATCACTAAGGTACCTTCAAGTCATGACACGCGTACTTACCTAAAGGAAGTAAGCCACTGAAGATGTTTTAGAATCGGAAGATGAGATGGTTGCTTTCAACGTCACGGCTGCGGATCTCGTAATTTTGAACCGCCGTCAAATGACGTCATCTGAACTGGTACATCTCTCTTCAAATTTCCTCACCAGGACACGGGAGGAATGTGTGAGCCTCGACAGATTTAACGTGCACACTCCCCTGCTACGCGGAGAGTCTTCATCAGCATCAAAGCTCGAACCCACGACTCGACGATTCCGAAATACCTGTCGCCATTCCGTGACCTTGACCACAAGACTATTCCAGCCTCTTAAATTCTAGGAATGCTTGCTCTAAAATAAGATGATTTTAATGTTCATTGACGCCAAATGAATATATTTACTTTTTTTCAATGTATATCAACAATACTTTTCACACCTAAGTGTATAGTTATAATATATTGAAAGATTATTGACATATTTATTCAAAAAGTTTAAATTGTAGACAAAAAATTTTTTGAATATAATTTACATAAAAATTGCACTAAAGAAAAACCATAAATGAATCTTAAAACAAATAGAACTTTTAAATAGAAAAATTAAAATTACGATAAAATATTCAAAGAACAATTAATTATAAAATAAAGACGTACATTTTTATGCACAATTATAGTACGTATAATACCCGAAAGAGATTCAAAAATTATATAAAATATTTATAATTTATTACACAGAGCAAAACATTTGTAAAACAAGCAATTTTTTCTGTCATTATGTCTGGTAAATATAACACTGAAAAGATGTCACAATAAGCACTTTAATAGGTTAAATTTATTTTTTCAAGAACCTAAAAATCAATTTTTTTTTTTTTTTTTTTTTTTTCAAAAAATTTTGAAAAAAAGCCCACCCAAAAGGAAACACGAATCCATCCGCATTGGTAGAAGATTATCTCAAAAATTAAATAATGTATTAAAAATCCCAGTTCACAACTCAGTGCTATTAGGTAAAGATCGAATTTTATATAAGCTGAAAATATTAAAAGCTTTTTTTTTTGTATCTCCTGGATTATCATGCGAATTAACAAGTCTCTAATTTTTCATACTTTCAAGATGAATACAACATTATGAACTTGTCAAGATCTTCAAGTAAAATACAATAAATAAAGAAATTTCCTTATTTTGCTGCAAAAATTATATTTCTAAATAGTGAGGATCAAAGAGCGATTATTCATTTTTTTTTTGTTTATTAATATTTTGAGAAATTGATTCTTACTTCAAAGAAAAATATGAGAGTTTAAAGTTTTAATCATTCAAAATTTTATTATTATTTAAAGTTATTTCATAAAGTTTTAATTATTAATAAGAAATAATCAAGTATCAGGATAAAATTTATTCTGCACATAAACTTATCCTCATGTAGTTAATGTAGATCACAGCTTTTAATGTTGAATGTTTTGATTTCAGGAAGCTGTAGATTAAAATAAACGACAATATCGTAACGTTTCAATTATTACTAAAAATAAACGAAACTGAAACTTAATTTACATATAATTATTATTCTGAACATTTCTTTACATAATCACCATCAGAATTATACACTGATCGCTGCATTTCTGGACCTTTCGAAAGCTGTCATTGTAGAGCACAGAAAATTTAACTTTATATTCGCCGTACTGCTGATTACTTCAGTCTACAGTTTCCTGAAAACAAAAAAAATCTCAATATAAATATTTACAACATTATGGGATAATGGTCAATTAATATTCAGAATAAATTTTATCTAGGTGTCTCTTTTATTTCTTAAGAATAATTAAAACTTTACGATATCCCCCTCCCTTGTTCACTGAAAAACATTTAAATGAGAGATACCGGTCAGTATCTCTAATCATAAGGCACCCCTTCAGCTCTGATGTCTGAGATGATTCGTCTCGACATTAGTCTCAATAAAATGTTTTATACATTGTGAAGCCATATGAACCCATGACTCCTAAATATTTTTCCATGGTTTTCAAAGATATGCTTGACTGGGGTAAGAGGATATATCATCTGATTTCATGATATCAAAGAGGTTCTTGATAGAGTTAAGGTCATATGACTTAGATGAACCAGCAAATCAAATTCATATCCGTACAGTATTTGTCAACCAATATGTAATCAATATGGGTAAAATTCGGTAGTGATGGCAGTGTGCATTATCTTGTTGATGGGTGATGTCTGCAGTGAGATAATGCTGAAACCGTACAAATGGAAACAAATGGTCGTCAAGGATATCTCGGTAGAGTTGACCTGCAAAGGATGATGTCAAATATATCAGGATTACCATTTCAATCCAGTAAAATTACTACAAGACGATATTTTCACCCCTATCAGTTTGAAGAATTGTTGGAAAAGAATCCATCGCTTCATGGTGCACTCGTATAATGCTATTTTCTTGTATCAACATGAATCAGGACTCATTAGTCCATACAACTTGTATCCTCGTTTTGGGTTCACTGTTCCAGTATCCGTGCTAATCCTTACTCCTTGCTATGTGTGGTTAACAGAGGTACTCTCATAGAGTGATTGATTATGTAACCCTAATGTGGAGAGATAATTCTGAATTGTACGGCTGTAAAACATCTTTTTGAGCGCAAAAGTAAATAGCCGAGTAATTTTTTGCTCAATGATCACTTTATTTACCGTTACGATATGAGCTGTATGACGATGGCGACGCTCATTCAAACTCTCACGTTTACGTCATTTGCGAGGAAGTCTTTATCAGAATCGGCTTACATAATGATATTACATCCGTTACGAAATGGCTTGGGAAACTCCCAATGGCTGTATCAATTTCCAAATGAAGACTCGTTTGTCAGGCCTCAATAATATTTTTAACAACCAAATGGGCTTATATTTGTCTTACTTATAATCCATCCGACTATAATTGATATCCCTCATATTCTTCCTTATAATATTATAAGTAACTGTTTACGCCGTTTGATTTCACTTTACATAGCCATCAAAGAGCAGCATTTGCTGGATCCAACTATATCTATTCTTCCATTGATACGATTGTATTATTCTTCCATTGATACGAAATGTACTCACTGGAAATGCAATTTCCAGTGGAAAACACGAAATAGCATTTTTCAAAATAGCAAATTTCCGTTCTTGTAAAATTGCATTTTCTTACTTTTTAAATATTAATGAATTTTAATTATAATCTAAGCATAGTTAAAAATTTCAATCTTATTCTCTAAAATTGAGGACAAAAATAATTTCAAAATGTATATAAATTTCTATATGTAAATGATATATATACGAGGGCTATTCAAAAAGTAAGGAACGTTTCTGTCTGACGTCGCTAGGCGCGCGCCGATCACGTATATTTTAGTGTCTGCGTGCTCGGCATCTCATTCGGCGTCCAGCCATCACATCGAGAACATTTCCACGCTGCTCGTTTTTTCGATATTCAAATTTAAAATGTGCGCTGCAATTGAAAATCCCTCCATTTGTGAGGTGCGGTCTGTGATACGGTTTTTGTTGGCAAAAAACCTAAAACCTATGGAAATTAATCGGCAAGTGTGTGAAGTGTACGGGAACAACGTAATGAATGAAAGTTCAATCCGAAAATGGTGCATTCAGTTTAAAAATGGCCGAACTAACGTTCACGATGAAGAGAAGCGTGGACGCCCAAGCATTGTGAATGAGGAACTGGTCGCTAAAGTTGATGAAAAGATTCGTGAAAATCGCCGTTTCACAATAACGGAGCTTTCGCTTAGTTTTCCACAATTTTCATGGACTTAGTTGTTTGAAATTGTCACACAAAAACTAGGCTACCGCTAATTTTTTGCAAGATGGGTGTCGAAATTGCTTACAGATCAACATAAAGGTCAGCGAATGGGGGCAGCTTTGACATTTCTGGAGGCCTACGACATGCATGGTGATTCATTACTGGATCGAATCGTAACTGGTGACGAGACGTGGGTGAGACGACAGGGAGCTGCGGGTGCGCGTCACTGAGTGGTTGAGATCGCAGGCGACAGAATTCTATGACGAAGGAATTTCAAAGCTTCTCCACCGCTATGATAAGTGCCTCAATTTGTTTGGGGACTTTGTAGAAAAGTAGATTTTTAGTCGCTCTTTCTGATGTATATAATAATTTTTTTTCTTCTTGTACTTAGTTTCTTTTTAATTTCAAAACGTTCCTTACTTTCTGAATAGTCCTCATATATATATATATATATATATATATATATATATTAGTTTAATGACACAGGAAGCATTTCATGTGTCCTTTTATCGTTTCCGAGCATGGGAATTAGAATTATATGTTTTTAGAGTCAAGTCTTGTATAAAGCCTATTGAAAACATTTTTATTTCTGTCGAGGATGTATATCTCTTATAACCATTACGCAATCTCATACAAAGAATGATATTTCTCAAGAATTCATGTACCGCATTTTTTAATAAAATGAATATATTACATTTCTATTTATATATGATTTTCTAGTAAACGTGATTTTTTTTTGCCTATGCAATTGTACAATTTAACATTTGTAGAAAATAGAAGTATTATACCTTACCTTATTTTGAACAGTTGTTTTTGAAAATTCTTCCGAGTATGGAATAGAGGGAAAACTAAAAAAGAGGAAAACAATCACTTTTAATCAGAAATTCAAAACCAGTATAGAGAAATACGGCTCCCCCAAACTAACTCCTGCGAACTCAAGAAAATTGAAATTATTTCTTCTTACGCAATGTATCAAATTTATAAAAATTAATCGAACGGTGTTTCACATGACAGTACTTCATAAACCATCGTGTATTTTGAGATAAGTAAATTTTTATTTCATAGGTAGTAAATAAAGTCAATACTTATGTGAATTGTATAAAAAAAATTGTTTATTGTTTGATCTTCTTTTAAAAAAAGTGTAGTGATTGTGACATGGAACAGTAATTTTTTCATGGTGAAATATCTTTCCCCTAAAGATAATAGATTTTTTTTCTGTTTCAAAATATCAATATATACACCTAAATTCAGGTGTTAATTTAAATTGTTAAAATTACTTTTCAGAATATAAATGAAGTAGAATAAGTATATTTGCAAATACTAATGTATTTAAAGATTCGATTTCCACTCGGGATTACTTATAACTAATTGCTGTATTATATTCTATATGCTGTGTTTGTACAATGACATTGTAAGATTTCAATCATTCTATGATAGAAACTAAGTGAATTTACTATGTTATATTACTGTATCAAATAAAATTATATAAATAATTGTTTCTATTGTTGAAAGGTTTAAAACTGTGAAAAGGTAACGTGGATAAAATGCTTGATCATTCTAGTTCAGATAGGTAATATCAATTGCAAATATAGATGTATAGAGAGAGACGATTTACATTACTACTTTATAACGGTTTTCAATCTAAAGATTTAATTTATTGTAATCTTTGAATGTAAAACTCCTTGAGGATCTTAAAATTCACCACAGCACTACCCTTTCTAGAATAAGTATCCCTTCTATTTTGTTGTTATGAATTCCAGTCTTAACTCCTCGGGAAATTTCTATGAAAGATTATTTCAAAAGTATATAAAACGTATAAAAGTGCTCATATATGTGATTAAATAAATACATTTATTTTTTTACGATTATAATGTTAAACCACTTGCACCAGAAAAACTATTTTACAAAATATTTACTTTTTCAATTTAAATTACTATAAATGTAATACTTCATGTTTATAATTTGCCTTTTAATTCTTTAATAAAATTTCTGCTGTTCCCTATGTTAGAAAACTTGTATTTGATTAAAGTATAATAAAAACTTTTCTTTTACAAATTATCGCTAACAACCATATAGTGTGAAATTAAGTACAGTTTATAATCCTAACTCAGAAAAATTTAAGATTAAATGGATGAATTTAAAAATTCATCTAGTTTTTTAGTCACAATTGCTTAAGGAAAGCTTGATCTCTCAAAGATAATTAATAGTTTTGTCATTGTATTTCCATTTAAAAGAGTATATTTTAAATATATTTATGAGAAATGATGGCTCAAACTATCTTGGATTAAATACATGTAAGTACACTGAATTGATTTGAAAACAATTAAAAATATCAATTGCACTGAAAAAGATTCAAAACACCTGACAGTGTTTATAACCATTCTTCATACTTATCCATTTTCGCTATTTGGGATTGAGAGCAAATAATTTTTTTTTCTTAACTGCAATGATCTAAAAATTAAGGGAGCAAGCAAAGAAGTTAATTAGACTATGCTATATAGCCATTCATGGGCATAAAATGGAGACTGCATGAGTAACAAAATGAAAAAAAGATGCAAAATAAAATGTATGGTTTCTTTGATTCTCTAAAAAGATAGAAATATCACAAAAGATGATTCAGGAAAACAATATGGTTACAAGTAAATGCCAAAAGAAGTGTTGTATAGAAATGATGTAAAATATTTTAAATGGTGAATAGTCCCGTCGAATAGCTAAGACCACTGCACATTGGTTTCTCATGGATGCGATGAGGTTATCGTTAAGACTTTGGGGAATACTGTTCCACTCCTGAAGAAATGCAACCTCAAAGTCCTGAGCAGTAAACGGAGGTCAATAGAATTTCAGCCAGGAGAACTAGTCAGCCAATCCATATCCTGTAATTTTTCAGTTTGAAGCATGTTCTAGACAAGACGAGGCGTATAAAGTCTAACATTATCATCCATTAAAAGATAGAAATCTCCGATTGCTGCATCGTAAGATACGACATGTGGCCTCAGTGTGCCGTCTGCATAACTTTGGGTAATCAAATTACTCTTCCAAATAATATGCAGATCCGCACATGAACTTCTGTAGATTCCAAACTATATCATCCTACCATCTCGTCTGTAATGTCATTTTTACCAAAAGAATGGGGGGCTCTTTCGAATGCTTCTTTCTCTCCATATCAAAACTCGTTAAATATCACATTACAGATTGAAATGGAATCGCTAATAAATAGCTTTTGACTCCAACCAGGTTGCATCCAAACGTTAAGTTCAGCAGCCCACCTTCTTCAGGAAAGCATAGTGTTTTGAGATCAATGGAATGCACAACACTGGTCTACATGCATAGCGACTAACCCGATGAGGCCTATTTTGAACGTTTTATTTGTCACCTTTGGTCCTGTTGCAAAAACAACTATTTTTACAGCTGAGTAATATTGCGAGTTTTGTCTCAACGAGCCGTTAACAGGATATAACAGCCATCAGTTGCTGTAGTAACATATAGTCGTTAAGGAATGTTAGTCATAGACCTTACCTTGGTCGATGTCTAATATTCCTTGCTACTTGGAATCGATTCCAAGTCCTTGAAATGACATTCTTTGCCCCATGAAAAGCATCGGCTACACTTCTTTATATTTGTGCAAATTCAAGTCTTCCTTTCATTCGCCAAGCCTCGGATTCAACGAATCACGTTGTTGTGATATTTCCTAGTCAACTTTTTTCAAAACAAGAGCTGAACAATTGGATTTCTCTGTCGACATTGCGAAAAGAGAAATTTTTTCGCAGTCCTGCGTTCAGAACTTTTATCCTTTTTCTGGATTTTGATGCCCTGAACGCTGAAGAGCAAGTGATTTTCTTCTGTATTTTGCTATGTATTAAATTATGGATGTTATATTTGACATAAGTTATCCATGTAAATATTTTTATATTTTCCTTAATACTATGTATTACTCTAACAAATTTGAGTAATGTAGAATTGAAACATGAAATTTTGAATACTTGCTTGCATAACATCCCACCTTATTGTTGTGCTATCACGAATGAATTTATCGCGTTCTCTGAACAAAATCTCTACGTTTTTAAACATTTGTAAACGCAATTAATTTGAATTAAAAAATTAGCATGGCTTAACCTAATCTGTGTATTCATAGTCTCAGAACTGGAAAAGTTATTGCGGTACATCTCGGCAAAAATGTAGAATGTGAACGAATAAATTGTGTTTTTCTACTTAGAAATGTAAGAAGAAATGGTGACTGCTCACATTATAATTTTTTTGTCCTTTTGGGCTACTTCGAATCAATATACCGCAACAGCGAGAAATTCTATATATTTAAATAGAGGCCTTAGTGGATTTGGATTATCGACTTACATAATCAAGCTTAGTCTCTAGATGGACAAACTCAAAATTAAATAATTCGACATAAAAACCAACGTTTTTATATGGTGGCAAAGCGTATTAAAAATTATTTAAATATTAGTTAAAACTTGTCGCAAATGTCTAAATATTGCATTGTTAGGCGAGTAAGAACGTTTTTCAAAGTTTCAAAGCTCTAACTTATTGGGAAGTTGGTTAAATTAACGATCTAAAATTTGATGACACACTGATACAAACAAAGACTGGCGCACACAAAGTGAAATACGTAAAAACGTTAAAACTAACTAAAATTAATTAATTCATCCGGTAAATCAAATGGTTGGAAAGCAGTTCAGCCCAACTACCCTTGGCGACAAGAATTATTTGGCGGTATTTTGCCAAATGTAGCTACCCTGGTTCACTTCGTAGGCTTAACGTTCAGCCAAAAAAAATTGCCAAACTAGGCAATCTTAGAAATCGCACCAATTGTTTGGGCTAAACTGCATTATTAAAAAAATTATTCAAATATTAATTAAAATCTGTCGCAAATGTCTAAAAATTGCACTGTTAGGCGATTAAGAACGATTCCCAAAACGAAATAAATGATTTTATTTAAAAACCTCTGAGGTAACACTAAGAACGTTAAGTAAGATGATACAAAACTATAAATCTCGGAAATAAAATTGCTTCCAAAACTAATTGATAATTAGATAAGTTATGTCTCATTAATAATATAAATGTTAGAAATTAGAATATCCATCCAAATGAATTGGAAATTATTTATATTATTTCGTGTCAAATTTGGAAAACACTAAGTACGTATTTCTGAGAACTTATGCATCCTTTCAAAAAAATTTCATATAAACGTTCACATTCTAAAAACAAAAATTTTAATTTTTTACCATAAATAGACTTTTAAGATTATTTTATTATAAGAAATCTACAGAGTCTCTTGTAGATATAATGGAAAAAAATGAACAAAAATCCAAAATGATGTATAGTGCAGTAACTATTTTTTTACATGGAATGTAATTCATGATACAGGAGAGATAATAATTTTTACATAAGTTTTATTGCACATTTGTGCACTTTCAAATCAGATTTTTATAATTATAAAAATATATATGATGAATTCGTCCACTATTTGTAACATATAAATCTTACGTAACTAGTAGGGTATCATTCATAAATGTGATAAATTCATGCATCAACCAACAACAAGGATATCAAAACAATTAAGACCTCCCCCTTCGAGAAAAAAAACCTGAAATTTTAATTTTCATTGCTATTAATAGTATATAAAGAATTTCTTTACAGGATTAAAATCCTTTCGTATACTAAATGGTTTGTTCTACTTTATGATAAGAAAAAAAAATAAAGTTTTGTTTTCTTGAAAGGAAAAAAAAATTATATCGTATGATTGATTATATATTTTATATGACCTGTATCATAGTAAATAGAGAAATAATTTTTAAGCAATCATTAAGGCTCTTTAACGGATATATGGTATTCATTTTTTTTTCTCAAAATAAAATATTTGAAGTACAATAATGAAATTTGTGCATTCAAAAAAAACCCGCGAAATATCAGCAAATTTATTGCTGTGGGTGAATTAATTATATACTTACACATGAGCACACAACAGGAAATGTCATTTACTTTTTTGCAATTGTGTTAACAAGGAGGAAATCTTGTTAAACAGCAGAATCAGACGAAACAAAGAAATATTTCCTGTAGATGTAAAAGACTATCAAAGAAATAAAATTCAAACCACTTTTATAATTAACAGTTTCGAGTATTTTTTGAAAGCATTACCTTTTTCAACTCTTGTTGTTTACGAAGTTAATTTAATGCTTTTGTCAGAGTTACTTCTTTTTTAAAATTGCAACATCTTCCAACGTACCAAACTAGCTGCTATAATTCTCCTGCTCCATTATAGTCAATTACTATAGTGATAGCTTCCTATTTATCTACAATCTTGGAATATATGTTGCCTATTAAATCTTTTCCTACTACTGTTAGGGAATAAAATCCTTTTCTTGAATCTGTATGCAGCAAGAGACGAATAAATGTGCCCCTCGTGACCATTCATGCCATGCAATCTTGATATTTATTCTTAACTAATGGACTCGGTATTGCTTCAATATTGCTAAATTTGAATATATATGTATAAATTAAGTAAATATAAGAGAAATAAAGTTCCATATCAATTCATATCTTCAATTAAAATGACATTAATTGAATTGTGTGTGATAAATAATTTTTTCCCTTTTTCATGACTGTTTTGTTTTTGTTTTTCTTTAACTTGTTAATATTAGTTGTATAAGTTCATTGCATATGGGGATCCAATTTTGTTATACAAGCATTTCATTCGGTAACTTTTTGTATTCAATATCTCAATCCAAAGTGCATTTTTTATTTCAATGGAAATAAAATTAAAGACTTCGAAAATGTTGAGAATAATGAATTTTAAATTATTTGTGATTTTTTGTACTACGCTTCGAATTTTGTAATTCAATTGATGAATATTGTATGAATTGTATAAATTTTGCATGAATATTTTTCAATCCGAAATATTGAACGAGTGATATTTGACAAATTATTTGATATCATTTAAGTTATAAAATCATTCTATATTAAATTATATATTATAAATAATTGTTATATGTAATAAAATTGTATATTATGTATAAGAAAATACTTTTTTTTAAAAAAAAATTATATTACAAAAATTAAAAATTCTTTCTTAATAACGCTTAATTTTCCAATCATTATTAGAATTTGTTTCGTCTAGATATTTTGTCAATTTTTGGCGTCATACGAAACGTAATGATAGTTTGACAACCTATTTTAAAAGTCGTCAAATTTTATCGCTGAGATCACCAACTCGAGTTCGATACTTCACTTTAACTAAGCTAAGCATCAGAATAGATGATAACCATTCTCTGAACACTCCTAGTACTACTAAGGATACTTAATTAGATTTTTAACAAAATCGGTGGACATAATGAAATGTTTATGGGACACAAAACTCGCCAAATTTAGTGTGCATCCCTTATTTCACTTTAATCCTAAAAACAACAGCACTATCTATCTAATTTTATCCAAACCACTCACTAAATACCTCTAGTAATATTTGAAAGCAAACTGCGAAATTTGTCGAGTAGAGTTCTTATGTCTAAGCGGCACGCATATACGCGAACATTGCCTTTTATTTATATAGATTGGTTACAAGGTAAAATCTTTTGCTGAACAGACACACGCAACACAAATTGAAAATATAATAGAAACCATCTTTTGAGCATTACTGTTAATTTTTTATTCTTGGTAAATGTTTGCAAGCTTTATTTTGGTTTTCTAAAATGCCTCATAATCGAAAGAAAGTATCAATTTTAATTCTTTTTAATTTTTATATTTTTAATTATCGATATAGAAATTTACAATTGTTGTAACAGGATGATTGTTTGACTCTTAATAGCATTGATTTCTTATTTGACATACATTATTCCAAAAGCACAAGCGAAAGATGTAAAAGGAGCTTAATTTGTAAAACCTATCCGGAATATCCGCTTTTAATTTCAGCTTTGTACACCAAAGATTAAAAGATTCACCTGAATCTGTAAGTTTCTATTTGATCGAAGTGTTACAATAGATCACTAATATATAAAGCGTTCCTTGGCAAATACTCTAGTTAAGTAATGGGACAATTAATATGAGAAGCTACTCAGAAAGTAAATTAAGAATAAGTGCTGAATTCATATTGACACAAATATTAACACAACAATATAGTACAAATAACAAAACATATCGAAAATATAAACATAGAATTATATTTTTATAAATAATAATACATTTAAGTACAAGCAAATAATAAAATAAGTAGAACACATTGCAGATAAATAATAACACAATAATACACATATAAATAATTCAACAAAAAAAACTAAGATAAATAATAACAAAATAACATAATATACTATTCTTTCTGCAGCGCTTATGTTCCAAGACTTCTACTTCAAATTTGTTCAACAAATTTGAAGAGAATACACTCGGTAGGAATCTTAAAAAGGTTTATTATTTATGGAATGTTCTTATACTAATAATAGAAGAAATAAATAAGAAAGTCATGCAGAAGATTATTGAATCACACCCATCAAAATCGTATACGCTATTTTTAAGCGCTCATCTTCCTCGCTAGAAATTTCTTTTTCTCCATCATGTTTCGTTCTCGAGTTCTGAAAGGAAATCAAGTAAGCGCATTTGATGAAGCAATAACACTTCATCATGCGCGATGAACAGTCGCATTATGCATTCGCCGGTTTCGATGTAACATTTGCGACGCTCGGTTATTGTTATTCTGGAATAATGGAACAATGCCAAATGTGAAAAAACTGGCGCACACAACAAAAAATGAGGTCACATTTTCGGAAAAATAAGTAACTTAAAAAAAGGCTAGAATTATTGTATTGTTATGCTTGAAGATTGCATTCTTTGTATCAATTCAGAACGTTTGAATAACAATACAGATCTTCAATTAAGTAGTTTTTTTACGAGTAATGAAAGTACACAAAACTCGTTTGAATTTAGTCAGAAATAAATTACCAAAAATTAATCGTATGTTTATTAACGAATGTTTCATTTAATTTGAAATTAAAGAAAAAAATTGTACTATGCTAGATTCTAGTTGAATCATTATACTATGGCCTCAATAAAAGTTAAAAAGAAAATTAAAGTAGGAATAGATATTTTATATGCTGCACCATTTAGAAAACACTGGATATAAAAATTTAAAGAGAGAGTTCAAGACACTAAATATGTACCTAATAAAATCCATATTATACGTAAAATATATTTACTTATAAACTTAAATCTAGAATTTTCTAAAAGAATGCTTAAAATTAAAACATGATCAAAGTATGCGAAAATAAGGAATTGTGCTCAAATTATGAAACCGGTGAACACAAATAATTAAACTGGGTTAAAATGAAGCATTTCAATATTTGTAATCAACATATTAAAAATTGAAATTACCATATGTAGTGTGAGTATATGTCTATGCAAGCGGGCTGAATTAGACGGTAACAAGCAAATAAGAATCTAATCGAGAAATGGAAAATTAAAGTTTTTCTTGAAGTGCCTAAATCAGAGTCGTTGCTGAATCATTCCAAATTAAAACTATAAAAGAAGTTTAAGAAAATGTTGAAACTGAATATGAAACGGTTTTTTTCCCAAATGTAAATAAATGATAAAAGTTTCCAATGACCCTAAATTTCCGAAACAAAGACTTTTATATAGATTTTTTTTATGATTTCATCACAGAACAAACCGTTACGTCTTCCATAATATATTGGAAATAACTATTTTTAAGTTATTTCTAATATATTACTGTTCTTTGAATGGAGAATGAGTGAAACAATTAACAAGCAGTTAACTTCTGTCATTAAATAAAAATTTATGTGTAATAGTTACAATAGCAAACTTTTCAAATACATTCTGGAATACTGAAAATAGCGTACCAAGAAGGGAGCTTAAGATTAAAAGGAAATTTAATCCGTATAATGATACAGATGAGAGATTCCCTTGATTCCAAAATCAAAATAATTAAACAAATACGATGTGTACAATTAAGCAAATTCAATGCAACTTTAATACCGCTTTGGACTACTCCTGCAGCAATACATGCGTAACATGGTCCGCCATTGAGTTGATTAGACATTGAATATTGTCCTGAGGCAGATGGGTCCCGAAATCTTCCAAGCCTCCAAATTATGCACAGATGGATATGGCAGATTCTGGAATTTAAGTTGCCATACATGCTTTATTGGGGATAAGTCCAGATAACAGACATGCCATTGAAGAGCCTAAAAATTACGTAGAATGTCTTTCGCTACCCTAGCTGCATGCGGACAACCATTATCTTTTTCAAATATTGAGCCTGGAAAAACATTTAGGAAAAGTACATCGTAGAGTCGAAGAATGTCATTTACATATCGCGGACCAGTTAAGGTCCAAGTACTGCAATAACTATGGACCGAGTATCATATGCTATGACCCTTCCTGATCATTACGTCTGCCTTGAGGGTAGTGTATCGTCCGATTGCATGGGTGGAATTGTACAGTTCAACAGTGTGCCTTCACATTCATAATCTGTCTCCAGAATGAACTAATCACTAAATACCACGTTTTGCCAATGTGGAACATTACACGTCCCTCTGATTCGGAACCACTATAGACGGAATCCCCAATTAATTCGATGTTAAAGGTAGTACACGAAAATGGAGTTCGGATTCCAGATTCACTTCTTCCAGGCGTATGGAAATGGCTTGTGGAACAACTGGCAGCCCTACATCTAATTGCATCCTGGAACTAGTCTCTTTAGGATCCATGAGCGCTTGCCGCCAGATTCTCTCTCCTCGTCGTCTTCCTGGTCGCTCCAGACCCGGTCCTTCGCACGTGGGTATTATCTCGTGTACACTGCTTGCTCCCCACATGCACACTCCAAGGGATCGACCTAGTGAGCAATACAGCACGTTGACCAGCCTGCAGTTTTCTTGCCAATGATCAGGTGACCTCTCAAATTTAGTCAATTGAACAAAATGTCCTTTCACATGTCTACCTGACATTCTCGCTTATTGAACTCCTCCTAGAAACTGAATATTACTTTTATGAATCTTAATCTTCCACTATGCACTGGTAAAAAAAAAGGACTCATTGCCTGATTACAGTGCCACTGTAAGATAACAGTTCATGCACATTGGCAACACATATGGATCATTTTCATATCGAACATTATTCAACTACTTTGCAAATTTTCGCTATTGTAGCTCGCTTCCTTCTTGGGGCGTTATTTTCAATGTTCCTAAATGTATTATTTTGACATGACGCCTTCTTTCTGGTTTATATTATTAACTTACGGGGTCAACAATTTAATTAATCTTTATCTTGGGTTGTTGCGTATTTCTACTACCCGACTCGTCAGTCTAATCGCAAATCTAATGTTCTTAATTCTAAGCACATATAAAGTAACTAAAATAATTGCACAAATACAGTTCAAAAAGGCAGTTAATTATTTTTGAAAGTCTTATTTATTGTTTCTTTAAAATAGCGAATACTCTTTAACCCTTGTCTGTTTAGGGAATGGACAGCTTTTGCTTTCTTATTACTCGCAGTGCAGCGATCAAATGGTCGCTAAAAATGGCCGTCTTTCCCCCCCAAATAGCTTCTGAAGATGTCCGACAGTCTTCTGATAGTGATACAGATACCTTCTCTGATACTGATACACATACCTCGCTCACTTTTAATAGATATTTCTTAAATAATTATTTGTGGTGCAATAATGTAATTATTAGAGCAATTGTAGCCGGCTCTATTGAACAATTCAGTAAATGATAGATATTAGAAATATTAATTTGCAAAATATTAATTTAAATTACCTAAGTAAATACATACAATTTATAATTTCATGAAACATATTTGATTGTTATAGTTAACTAAAACTCTTTTTGCGTGTGATACACTTTAAAACATGGAATTATTCATCATATATATATTTATCATCAGAATTATCTAGCTTTTCATTGTGAGCCCTTTCAATAAGAAACTATCGCCAAATTACACAAGAAAAATAAGTAGATAAACAGCAATTATATCTGTAATAATTTCCTTCATTATGTAAAACATTTCACGGTAACCCCTAGTGTACAAACTATTAAATTTTCACACTAATTAAATTTTGTAGGTAAGTATCGAACGCGGGATAAAACTCAGCTCATCAGTGCGCATTGGGGAAACGTTTCGCTGTACGAGTAAGTTTCAGCTGCAACCATTTGGGTAGAAAACTGCGGACGAGCTAAACTCGTCTGAGTGAGTTATGGTGGACAATTCGAATGCGAGCAGGGCTGGTACGTAACCATTAAAAGGTTAATAACTCATTGTCCCTCCACGTGGATACAACTTTTATGAAATATCCATTATAATTACAGGGATAAAACGGGAATTAACCCGCATAGGAGGTAATTTCGACAGGATAATATCGAGTCCTAGCCCTTATAGATCACACATAAATGCAGATAAATGTTGTACTCTATTCAAAGAGTTCACTCTTTTTCTGTCTTTCAACACCCGTAATCTACTTATTACCATAATCTTTCCATATTTCTGTAACCTTTCTTTGTAATTTTATTTTATGATTTCATAATATATATTCATTACATTTCTATGAAGCTAACTTAATTTACGTGTTCCCGTTTTATTTGGTTAGAAAAGAGCTAGAAACTTAATCATCATACCAGATAGAAACACCAGATGGTAGTGGAGGGAAATTTAGCGAATAAACCATGCTAAAGTATATGCTTCCATTTGATTTGCTAATTAGTTAAAACCTTAATTATGTTGATTAAAATAATTATAATGAATAAAAAACTGCTTTTAACTTTACTTATTCTGCTCATTTAAGTGTTTTTACAAATGATAAAAGAAATGTTCCCCATTTTCTTCCATTACTTGTAACATCCACTTAGGTCCGCTCTAAAAAAGCAAATGCAATAAAAATTTGATGTAGTGAATGTAAATTACTTAAAAAGATATGTTTTTTTTTATGAAAATGTTCTAAATAATCTTACTTTTCTTCTAAGAAATGTGTAATCTGATTAACTATCTTATGATAAAGTACTTAATGTGTGCAAATAGGAACATACATATATACATACATATATATATATATATATATCAGTTTTTTCTCTTTTGTTGTAATCTTTATTTTGTAGAAAAGAATCAATATTTAGAGCTTAAAAAATATAAGTTTATAATGTTACAAAAACATTTAATAACAAAAAAGTTGTTTTTGCATCATTATAATATATATAAACTGCTTTCATTTGGAATAAAATAAATTCTTCGCAGTTTGCAAAAGAGGAAACAGAAAGTTAAATTAGTCTTGCGTGTATTTGTAAACAGAAGGGGAAAAAATTAAGAATATTAGAGACGCATTTTTTTTTGAAATTTCTGTAAACAAAATATTTCTTTACTTGTTTGACTCGATACCCAATTACTGAATTAGAAATGTTATGCACAGTAACTACATACACCAAAAAATTATAAAACCTGACGAATACTTTCAATGGAAAAAAAATTTTAAATATTTTGAACGTAATAAATAATAAATGCAGAACCTTATTAAGAATAGCTATTAATAAAATATCACTTATTTGTTAGCATTTTAGGTAATGCATTAATATTTCATCGTTTGTTTTCAAGTTATATGAGTTATATAAATTAATCCATCTTCAGACGTGTCTCTGTTTTATAGAATATAAAAGTAAGCATGTTATATTAAGAGAACAAGTAATGTATAAATATTTATTTTGCTATAATGTCTTCAACCCAAAGCAGTAAACAAAAATTCCTATTCAGATATTTTGAGAAGTTTCATTTTCAATATTCTTATTGTATATCTCATGTCAATGAAAATGTGGCTACCATATTTAATAAATTCGTTAGCGGTCTTCCTTGCATCCGGATAAGATCCTGATTAAAGACAGCTGAATTTGCGTTAAAGGTCCAGTAGCACATTTCTGTTTCTCATAAACTTTAACCTTTTAGAGTTCGATCCCGTGGGAACTAAAAACACCCCCGCACATGATACTGCAGATTTGCAGGTACCATTTACTTTCCCGTTTGGGGTGCACTCTGACAAATAGATGAATTCAGTAATTCAGTTATTCAATCAAAATAAAATATTATGCCCCATATTTTTTGAATCGGTGAGGCCAGTTTTATTCCACGTAAGAGTTTGGACGAGGAGGGACATCGCAGACCTAAGAATCGCTTGACTAGAACGTCTTATCCAAAGGCATTTTACTACAATTTCTAGCTTGCGACTAGTACCGAAAAGTGTCATATTTATACAGCAAATTTTAAGTGCGACGAGCATTTACTTGATTATCAACTTTAATATT
>BMAW01010388.1:0-11655 GCA_019974015.1 Nephila pilipes
TAATTAATAAGCAATGGCTGTACTTAAATCCTTTGTAAAGTCATGAACTTACCATTAGGTACATCTTGTATAAAACCCACTATAACTACTTTGAAAGCTTACAAAGTATTAATAAACATAGCACATTCTATATACTGAACGTAATTATAATTTAAAAATAGGAATTTAATAAAACCTTAACATTTTTCAATTTTGTGAGTTAAAAAAAATCCCTTAATTTTTATACAAATGTGCTACACCTAAAATGTACAAGGGTTTATTATAAAAAAATATAAGTGTGTGTGTGTGATTCTTTTGTAAGAAATAACAAAATTTCTTAACATATTATAAAAATTTGAAATATTTTAATGTCTCAATTATCTTGAGGCTTCCGTCTACCCGCCGTTTTGATTTCGTGGACGTAATGTTCACCCTATGGAATTTCGACTTTAATTCTCACATATTTAATATTTCATATACTTGAATGCAATAAATTGCATCTGAAAGAGCAAAAAATGATAATTGCTTCTGTGGAATTAGTTTTTTCATCCGATTTTTAAAAATATTTAAAAATATTTTTAAAGACCGAAAAACTCGCAATCTAATCATTAAAATAGGGTTAAAAATATTTTTAAGAATCAGAGAAAAGAACTAATTTTGTAGAAGCCTATCATTACTTTTTGCTCTTTCAGATGCAATTTATTGCATTCAAGAATATGAAATATTAAAGATGTGAGAATTGAAGTCGAAATTCTATAGAATTAACATTACGTCCACGAAATCAAAATGGCGGGTAGATGGGAGCCTTAATACTCTTCAGAGAATTAATTTTTTTAGTCCGTCGCATGTCAATAAGAACAGAATATCGTTTTCTGCCACGTACAGTTGCGAGTCGATTGGATCAAATATTAGCTGTACAAAACCACGACGATTCCCGTTCCTCTCTTGGAAATCCCGACCTCTAAGTGGACATTTCCTAAATGGGTAAGCGTGCCGTGTTTCCCCTTTATCACGTGACCCACCAACGTCCACCATTTTTATGACTTCCAGGCGGAAGTCACTGATCACGTGTCTTCCGGAAACAATAGATGTGACATCGCCACGCGCCTGTGGTTACGCAACGTGAGGAAAATAGAGTGGCTAGTCTATAACTTAGACCAGGTCGTGTGCACAAGTACAACTTGTGAAAGTGTTTGTTCCTCATTCAATATTTGATTTGATGGTGCGGATTCGATTTTATATAAATCTTTTTTTTTATTTCACCATCAAAGTGATGAAACGTTTTTTGGGGAGGTGATAACTTTTCTATTTTTTGCTGTGGGATAAGTAAATAAGGCTATGATTGCATACTTCGGACATTTTTCAAAGTTTTTGATCAAGAGGTTTCAGTTCACACACTTTAGATTCGTGAGGCGTGGGAAATTTTGGAATCTCCATTGGGTACATGTTAAACTCATTCAAAGAGTAACAGGTTATAGAATTTGATAAAAAAAAATAATTAACACACTTTCAACTTTAAGCATTTTTAACATTTTGGTTGAAATTTTTTTTTACATTTCCTCATTAGCGGGGAGGGAGGGGACAGGGCACTTTGCAAAAAAATCTAAATGTAATTGTTGTAAGGATGAGCTATCCGTATTCTTCTGTTAATTACCTCAGTGGTTGCTTATAATTTAAATTAAGAAACATGAAAATCGACAGAATCAAATGAAATATGATCTAGGCAAATTAGCTAGACAAAAGAAATGCCATGAAGTGATAGAGAAAAAGGATGTATAAGCTATGCCAAAGTTAGAAAAAGAAGCGGGATTGAGAAGAAATTGAATACTATGTGCGCGCATGCGCAGAATATACTTGTATGGGTGTGTGTAGCTGTTTTGATATCGTTGGATTAAGGATACAACCCTGCCCCTGTGGAAGTTGAAGATATCGGCCTATCTACATAATCACCTGCTCGGGCCGAGTATCGGGATAAGCTTGATATTTTAAACTTAAGAAAAACTTGTTTGAAGACTGTTGAGGGTTCGTGAGCTGATAGAGAGCATTTACTTCAATAGCATAAATAAATTACTGAACTGATAACCCGTGACTGTTTTAATTAGTTGAAAATTCATATATTTGTGCTTAGAATTTAAGTATAAGATTAAATTTAAGATGACGGTAGAGTTAGGTAATAAAGAGGCGTTATACTGTTATGAGCATAATATAGGATGTTTCGAAACTTATGGGCAAACATTTAAGGTGTGATACAAAACATCTGAACAAGAAATTTTCACCATATATTACACAGGCAGAGAACAAGAGGTGAACCTTTAGACTGCGCTGTAATGCAAGGCATAAAATGAGACTTTTCTTACGCATTGTCATTTATACCATGGATTTCAGGAGGCAGAGCAACGAACATTAATCAAAAAAAGGTCATACCCTAAAATATTCCCCGTGGTTTCATTACTCTTATGACATACAAGGTGTTTCGCAACACGTGAACAAAAATATATGGGGTGATAGAAAATATCTAAACAATCAATTTTCACTCTACAATGCATAAGCGGATACAGTAACTAGGAACTGACATTAAGACAAGGAGCTTCGTTACAGGTAAAAATATTGAAAAATACTAAATATACTAAAAAAGTATTGACTGCGATATTCCTCTTCGAATTTCCAAATAATTAGATTTATTGTCTTTATAGATTTCTAATTCGAAGGCTTACACAACCTTCGATTATAAACCAATATAAACTTATTGATAAAAAAGAGGACTGAGAAAAAACATGTAATTTTGTATTGAACATATGTTTGTTTCATGCTAATTAATCAATCAGAGAAATTTTAAAAAAGTATATTGAAGATTCAAACCATTGATCTTTGGTATCAATAAAATGAACATATACATATATATATATATTAATGTCCTTAATTAATATACTTTTCATCTAACACCGTATCGAAATACCTGCACATTATTTACTAAATACAATTTCTTAGTTTTTGAAATCTAAATGTGGTCAATCAGATTTTTCAATATTAGCCTACCTGAGAATGTTTCTTTCAAAGGAAATTTAAAAAAATAAACACACAATCCCTGTGAAAATAACTAATTTTAACTTTTTAGAATCAAATATTTAAGAATAATAAATTTCAATTCTATACTAATTTTTTTCCAATTACGTTGGCAAACTTGATTTTTCATTTAAGTGATTATAGCTTGCATTTTTTTCATAAAACGTTCTAAGACTTATAACTTCCCTTTTTAGCAAATTTAGCTCTGATAATGAAACGGAAAATTTTAAAAATATCTTGTTTTTATATTTTGTACAAAAAATGAAAAATACATGCTTGTGTAAGGGAAAAAAAGGATGCCATAGAGATTTTATATTGCTTTATTGTTATCTATATATTAAAAAAACAATTTACATTAACAAAAATGATAAATCATTTTTATTTATAACAATAACCTTTCCATAAGAAACTGTTATGTTCGAAATTACAGTTTTTATGCATATCATTGAATTCAGTCATAGTACCGATTAAAATAAATCGAAATTCATAATATCGAATATCTTAAATTTTCCTTAACGAAAGCGATATTTCAAAATGAAATATAAAACACGAAAAATGAAATATAATTTTGTTTTCATTAAAAATTAATGAAAACAAAAATGAATATTCTGTTTATGTTCAAGTCGTTTATATATTGTTAATATTGTAAATGATCATTTTGAAGGTCTAACGAAAATAATAATTATTATTTCGCAGGAAATCATTATATATTAGAAGCTATTACATTCGAAATTAAAATTTATTTATGTCATTGGATTAATTCATTATTAACACGCGTGCATGCAGTTGACTATGGTGCTTGATTATTAAAAAAAAAATGTAACTAAATTGACTAAATTATTTGCCTGTACATAAAAAAACATAGCAAATAAAAAAGATGTTATGTATTTGTAATTTCAAGGTCATCATGGTAAATCATGCAATTGTAAGTACTTTTTATTTTATGAAAAATATTTAAATTAAATTACATCTGAAGCTTGGATAATGCGGCTTTTAAAAATAAATTTTAAAAACGTATTTGTAATTGATTTATTCGTATTAAAAATCCCATAATTTCCTCACGCATTATTTGCTATTAATTTGTGATCTATTTTTAAATAACAAGTACTTTAATAGCATTTTTTGTTACTGATAGTACATTAGTTCTTAATGTTTTTATTGCGCGATGGTATTCCCTTCTCATTTTCTACTTTTGCATATTCTATAACATTATCCTACATTACAAACTTCGGCACACATTAAGCCTACTTATCGAACAATATTCATTTTGCACAACTAGACCATTAACTGTGTAAACCTTAAATCAACTTACTATGCATACAATTAAGAGTTCATTTATTAATCTAGCGGAAACCTCGAGGAATTTAATCACTATTCAGGATTTACCCCCTCCAATCGAAACGACCTTCCCCACCCCACAGACAGGGTCCCCTAGGGGGGGCGAGCTGCCCTAGGAAAAAAGGGACCCCCCTCAAAATCCCACCCCCCCCCCCATCAACAGTGAAAAGCCGAGCCGTACTTCTACACATGTACGTCGGTTGTTATTCACATGTTAGCAGCAGTACAATGCCATCACAATCAGTTGTTCATTTTGCCAACCATTTCTATTTTATAGACTCGCTTCCAACACTACTTCCACTTTTGTTGTTAATTTTTTTGATCCCCCTTCCTTCGTCTTTTCCTTTCCCCAGTCACTTGTGGCATTGCCAAACCTAAATCCGGTCCGAAATGGTTACATTCGAATTGTAAGAAAAGGCAAAAAGAATGATATCGGTAGAATTGACAAAAACGAGAAAGCGGAAGGGAGACCATGCCCTTGCAGGGTTCGATACATTATAATCCAATCACGATAACCTAAGGGATGTATTTTTTGAATCGATGAATGAATATATCTATATATATTTATATGTGTATGTATATGTATTGGAGGTTAAAGGACTTTGTATTTCTCCAGGAAGGGGGAGGGGAATGAAAGTGATGGAGATTTGGCACTAAGTTCCAGAAAATAAGTCCCTAAGTTGACGGGTGACCCTTGTGAGAAAAAGGGACTTCGTCCAATACTGGATTACGATTGTCAATTGGTCAATATTTCCATAACAATACAGTCCACAATTGAGGATCGAATTTCAAACTGGACCACCAGCAAATGATTGACGTTCAAAAATTTGGTGCTGAGGGTAGTCAAAATTTAACATGTATTTTTGAATATCTTTTTTTTTTTTTAATTCTAGAAATTAGAAAATTTTTTGAGGAACTCCTTTACTTCATTCTGGGTTTGTAAAGTCGAATTTATGTTTATTCTGTATCTTAAATTAGTTAATGGAATTTCTATAGATAGAATTGTGTCTGTAAGGAAAACATTTGATGTTGATGGCAATATACAACTGCTAATAGAGGGGAAAGGAAGCTTTGATAATAGATGAAAAAGATAATTTTTAACCCTTTTAAGTGTTTTATAATTTGACAAACATTTTTTAAAAAGTTTTAAACTTAACCTATAAATTTTCTTAGCATTTTTTATACCTTTTCTTCTCTAGAAGTTTACAAAGGAAGAAAAACCAATCATATGCATAATTTCTGAAGAGGAATTCTTACGTGATGTAATATATTGCCTTTAAAGAGAAAACTATATTTTGATTTAAAAATATTTAATTTTTTTATATCTCATAGGATTAACAGATGTATAAAATCCAATCTGGAAGTTTTAAATTGGTCGATTTTTAATCCATTGATACATTATGAAAATGTGAAAGTTTGATTCTTCTTAATGCTATAAATACAAACATTGACAGTCTTAGTTGAATATAATCTTATTACCAAATATTTAATCAAAATTTGAGGCTATACTTTATTCCTTTATGGTTGTTTTATTCCCGTACATTAACATTGTACCTTTATTTTTATAAATATTTTTAAATTCTAGATTTAGTGGCAGGGATTTAGACTAAGAAGTGAGAGGGGAAGCAAAAAAATTATAGACAACTAGAAATAACGCGAAAGTAGAGTTCAAGGATTATAAGAGGGTAGACAAACACACAAAATTTTAAAATTTAGCGACAAAAGGGAAAGTTTTAAAAGCTTTATTCGTAAATATAGACCGAGAAGTAAAGTTGATAGTTTATACAATTATACTGCGGTTTAATTTTAATCGAAATAAAATTAACAATAGTAAAGTAGGTATAAAGATGCTTATGTGTTTAATTGTGTTTTTTCAAATTTTGATTAATATTGTATATTATAAGTATCAGCAAAGGAACAATATTATGTATTTAATTAAATAGAAGCATTTCGAGGAACCAAAATTGATCAAAATTGATCAAAAAATATCAATTGATAATTTCATTAAATGTATAACTCATTTAAAATAAACATCAAAAAATGAAATGGTGCCAACATGTAACCAGTAAATTTACTCTAGAAGATCTTATATCCCATTGCTCTATAAAAAAGGCTAGGAATAATAAAAAGTACTCTTATAGATTGTTTGTGCTAAATAAATTTTAATTAGGTGTTGAAAGCAATTAATTATATTAAATAAGGAAAGAATGATATATAATGTAAATTAAGTTTCTTTGAATCACAGGTGTTTTATCTCTCTGTTTTAAAACAACATTAAGTATCATTTTTGCCTGGCGTAGACTTCTCATTCATTCACTTTTAGCTACCCTTCCTCACAGCACATGCTGACCTGCTCTAAGAGTGTTTCTACTATTTACTGTGGAGCTTTACAAAATGGTTAGTTTCGACGTATGAGTCTAACAAAAGTGCTGAGATGCATAACGTTACATTTTGAGCATATTTATAAGTATTTTTTTTTAGTAATTAAAGAATGAAAGGCAAAATAATTAGATATGAAAGATTACAGGTTTCTATAAATGTTTTGCTTACAATTCCCCTTGTTTTAGGCAGCTAAAATGGAATAAAAATTTAATTTTTCCCCCCAAAAAATTGTCTTTACTAGTTTTATCTCTTTATATCAAAACTAAAATTTTCTACACATACCAAATATTTTAATAATTCTAAGTAATAATTCTAAGTTAATAATTGGTCAGGAATTAACTTCATACTTTGATAGCTGTTGGTTGAAGGGATTGTTTATTTTTTATAAACGCGTAAGACTGAGAAGTAACATGTGGGCTATTAGCGATGGACCTCGTATTTTTGAGCCTCAATCAAATGACTAGGGCGACGAGCTGGTACCTCCCTCTCCAAACTTTCACACCATGCCAACAGGAGAACTTGGGTCCAAGGCCAGATTTAACGTACATCAACCCCGCTACATAGCAAGTCTTTATTGTTGGTTGAATAAGACTTTTTGACTAGAAGATTTTAATGTAAGAAAATATATATAAAATATATTTTAAGATCTTCATTAAATAATACTATTTTTCTCACAATGCTTGCTCTGAATATGAATGATATTAAACGCAAATTGCATTTAACGGTTAATAGACATCATTCATCCTCATAACGTATAATTTTGATTTATTTATTTAGCAAAATTTTTGCTTAGGGTTTCATTATGTTTCATAAATAATTTTTTTTAAAAAAAACTTGTTACTCTCTCTCTCTCTCCCAATTGTGACTTACAACTACAAAAGAATATTTCTTCAGTGTTCTAAAAAATATTTCTTCAAAGTGTGTAAAAAGAATATTTCTTCGAAGTGTGTAAAAAGAATATTTCTTCGAATGTTCTAAAAAATCCTTTGAAACAATTCGAATGCCTTTAATCATGACTGTTCGATTTAAAATTAAACGAAAAAAACTGAAAGTGTTTATTTAATGAAGTCATTATTCTGTTCGATATTATTTAGTACTAAATTAGTTGCTTTTTGTCAAGATAAAATTCCATTAAATAGAAGAGTCTCGCCTATCACTACATTCTTTATTTCAAACTGGATTAATTCTTTTCAAGTATTTGAAATAGAATTATTAATAGAATTCTAAGAACTAGATCACACAGTTCAGAAAAAGAAAAAAAAAAACGATTTAAAAGAAAAAAGCATTTTCCCAAAACAAACAAAAATGTTTTATAAAATTTTTTTAATGAAATTCAGAGAAAAAATTTCATTCATATGAAACTTGAAAACAAAAATTCTAGCATCTGGGAATGTGTTTCGTGATATTCTGTTTAATAAAAGAATACTCAGTTCTGTAAAGCAAAATAATAATAATAATAAAAACCATTACATTAGTCACAACTCTCCGTAACATATTTTGCTTCAAAACGATATGAACATTACTATCCTGTGGCCTTAATGTCTCCTAAATAGTTATTTTTAATACGTATTTCGTGTGTATAAGCTTCTGACAAAGAAATACGATCTTGTTTTGAAACTATCTTTTCAAAGTATCAATATTAAATACCTGAAACTCGTAAACCACTTCACAGCATAACACTTCAATAAAATATCTTTACTGCTGGTATCAAGTTGCACCTGAACGTATCATGTCGAAACCGATATCGCACGGGCAATATTCTTTTAGACCTTTATCAGCAATAAAAATTTATATTCCATCTAATGTGGAACATGAGCCAGAACTTTTAATATTCGCTCTTTTTTTTGACAAAAATATACCTACATCGAGTTGAAGAGTACAAAAAAACATTTTTTGAGCAAACACGACCACCGCAAGAGACATCCCCTCATTCTTTGGTGAAGATCTAATTTATGGATGTTGACGAGAAACTTCAGGACATCCAGGTATTGGGAAGAAAAGCTGTACATAGAAGGCGTGCTCTTGTGGTATACCGAATATACTCCTTAAAAAGCAGAGGCGTGAGACTATCAAAAAAGTTGGAACGATTATGGATTGAAAAGTGTTCCTTTTTTGTGTGACTTTTTTTTTTACCTAGTACCCAATAGGGCATGGCCGGTGGCAGAGGTAGGTGCGGTACAGACAACCCCTCTCAAGAAAAAGGTAGGAGGATCGCGAAAAACCACGCCAAATAGCCAGTCACAAAAACTCTCGTTCCCCAAGGCTTGGTTCTTTATTTTGCTGAAAATGGAAGATTTATGAGATTGCTAGAGGCAAACCTTTTTGCAGGATGTTTTGTATGGTGTTTTGGTAAAGGACAGTAGGTATGACCAATATTGCTTCCTTACGCATATTTATTTCCCTGATGGGAATTCATAACGAAATGAATAAATTAGCTCCTTTTATAATGGGATAATGACTTAGTGGGAAAATTCGTAATGTGGAAAATACTTTCATTAATGTTGTTTCGATACTAAGACTCTCCCCTTTTAATATTAATGGATTTCAGCCTTTTTCCTGGTTAAAAATAAAAACTCTCCAAGTTAAATGAAAAATATTTAACATATGATTTTAAACTAAATTTTAATTTATAACATATTTAAGCAATGACTTTAAAAAACGATAATAATTAAATAAGAGAGAGAGAGAGATGAATTTTTTTCTCATTTGAGGTGACAGTACATCTTCAAATTACAATTTTTGGTCAATATATCGATTTTTTTTTTAAATTTTAGTCTCATGTTATATTTCAATCTTTTGTCATAAAAAATATATTTGAATTTTGTTTCTATCTTGATTAAGAACTAAATTTCAGCTGTTTTAATATTACTGGATCATGAATATCACTGACCGAAAAGGCTCTAAAAACATTTTTTTTTTATCTGCAAAGCATAATATTTTATGTTGTGCAGTAATGAACATGAAATTATATATATATATATGTGTGTGTGTGTGTGAATAATTTCATATATATATATATATATATATATATATATATATATATATAAATAATTATATATATAAAGATTTAGACTTTTCGTGAGATTTTATATTGTGTTTTTATGTTATCATCAAGTAAAAATTACAATGACTTATAGAGAAAATTTCAGTGTTTAGGACTCCAACTGCCATAGCTTCCTATGCAAGCTCTATATTATCGAAATAATGATCTATTTCCATAGATAAATTTGTATTCTGTATAATTCGATTGATATATACAAAATGTCAATATATTTTCTTTTGAATCTTGCGGAAAGTATTAATTTTTGCTTATGTTTGCATAAAAGTTACCTTTGACAGTAATACTAACAAGACTTTTTATGGGGTTTTTTTTTCTAATTTTGAAGCACCATTATGTCATAAAAATAAATTTGAAGGCAAAATTTACGTTAAACCAAATTTTTTTGTCAAATTGTGTGTTATATTTCATCTTCTATATTTGAAAGATGTATTTGTTTAATATCAAAAAGTCTAATACGTCTCGGAACACCTTGTCTGACAGAAAAAATCGTTCCAATTTTTGTATAAATTCTTGATGAGGTAACACAAACACCCTTATATTTTACTGTGTCTTTAAATTGTAGAAACTTTCCATAAGTACACAATATCTCAATTTAATAATAATAATAAAAAAAAAAATAGTAATTCATTTAGCATTACAGTACAGGACAAATTTTGTGCCACAAGAAATGAACTGACTCAGAGAGAAATGAGTAGCATTATGAAATGTGTGTTCTCAATAAATTAACTAAAGAAGTTAGAATGCGTGGGTGGTTCAAAAAGTACTTGTATTTGAAGCCTAATGGCATCATTAAGATGAATTGTTGCGACCAGGGGTTTCTGATATCAGTTGAATGGAGCCGAAACAAATTTGGCACTGATTCGTAAGTTAATTTTAATGTGGTAGTCATTTACTGCCAAATCAAAATTTGACTGCAGCTAGTTCAAGTTATTGACCTCATTTCGCGTCGAGTTATCACCATCGATGACAAATGGGATCATCGTTATACACTGGAAACAAACAACAATCAAAATAATGGGTTGCTTAAGTTGAATCTATTCCAAAGAAAGCGAAGATAGTCTCATCGGCCGGAAAAACCTAGACGAAGAATTTTCAAGGTAAGAAAGGCGTCATAATTACGATAACGAGAAACTGAGGCTTAGACTTCATCTAGTGAGTCATGAAACTTACTAAAAACAGATCACTTCCATTGCTAGGAGGGGAAACAAACCACTCTCGATGAACGACGCTCGTACATAATATATATCGTGTGGAATTTTTCTATAAAAAATATTTTTCGTGTTATTCCTTAATTTTAAGTGAAAGTAGCCTAAAGATGCATACAAATTTAAAAATTGCTTTATATGTGAGAAATATCGCTTTTATTGAATGCTTCAGAATTTTAGAAACACAGTTATAAACGAATTTCAATGTCCTTACTGCAGAAACATAAATATGTATATGTATTGCATTCGCTATCTGAAAAAAGTGTTTTCAAGCTCATTTATAAAGTGAAGAACAGTATTCAGATGACTGCATTATTTAAATGGAGATACAAAAAAAAAAAAAAAAAATAAAATTAATATTTATATGAAGAAAAAAAAAAGAAAGACAGGCAGAAAATATTTTCGCTTCCAAAGAAAATATATATTTAATATTTCTGTATTTTTGGTATTGAATAAAGTTTCGTTTGAACAAACATTTGATTTAAACAGAATTTATCACTATTTAGAATTTAATTCTTTTTGGCAACCAAGCCGAAAATAAAAAATTTCTTTCATCGTATTTTTGTCGAAAAACTTAACCATATAGCTTAGTATGTAATAAAATTCTACTTTCAATACTGTTCTTCA
>BMAW01010395.1:0-14414 GCA_019974015.1 Nephila pilipes
TAGGAACCTCGGTAAAACGAACAACCAAAACAAAAATCTAAATTTGTTAATCTCGAAATTTTGCCGAAACTCGATTGTTTCTGGTCTTGAGGTCTTAGAGAGACTGCCTCAAATCTGTCCTTTAACATTTCCAATGATGAACGTCAAATACTTGCTATTGCTTCAGAGAAATCGGGTATGAAAATATTTTGAAATATAAGGTTATCACTGGCAGGAAATGGTAAGCTTCGAATCCAAACATTAAAAAAAAATAGAATGTAGAATACTTTTTTAGGTTCTCTGAGCAAACCAAATGATAGGAGAAATAATATAAATTTTTTTAAAGTCAATTCCTACTTAGGTCATTAAAGGAAAATTTTATTTTAGTTACTTTTTATTAATTAATTACAATTAATATATATATGTGTATTTACATTCGACAGAATCACAATATTCAGTGGCAAAAGAAATTATTTTCCAGCGGGAAATAGCTGATTCTTTCATCCAACGATGCGAAACTGGTAGGTGGAATTTCAAAAACAAAGAGACGTTGTGGAAACAAAAGATTCCACAACGTCATACTGACAACGTCATACATTCAGTCATACCACAACGTCTTACATTCAAGTCAAAGAGACCAAGAAACCCACTATTCTTCAGGCACTGATCAGAACAAACGCAAAACCAATATTTGTTCGTATTAGTATGTCTATGGCAGTTTATGCCTTTCTCTTCGTTGGAGTCCTTACAATCATCATCGATTACGCTGTGGACCAAGGAGTTTCTCATGATGATGGAAAATTTCTCATCATCGGTTTCTCGGTCGCCGACCTCATTGGAAGATTAGGTTTCGGGCAGGTGATTGACAAGAAACTTGTCAAAATTAAAAATTATTCCGGAGTCACGATGCTACTGATGGGGACTCTGGTGGCTGCTCTACCTCTAAAGAAAAGTTTCAACTTTATGATGGTAGTCATGTGCATGTACGGACTACTACAAGGCCCCCTTGTACTAGTCCTTGTACTAGTAGAACGGCCATTATGTTTCCAATTCTTGTTAGCCACTACATGGACAAGAGCGAGGAGTCAATAGCAATGGGTTGCCTTAATTTTTAAGGAGGTCTTTTGATGCTCAGTATGGCACAAATGATAGGTACTGTATAATCCATTACTTACTCTTTGAACGCAAATTTCAGTTTATATTTCTATGAAAAATACCAACAGTGTAACTCTCAACTGTAAAAATGTATTATAACGTACGGGTAATATTTTAACAACTGATTTCACCATATGTAGTAAATGATATACAGTCAACAATTAACTGTCAGACAATGATTAAAACCCCCTTTTTTTAATTCAAACCTTCGAATACTCAAAATTTATCATCTAAATTATTATGTACTGGCTGCTATTTTCTTTTATTTTCATGAGCGAAATGAAAAATATAACAATCCAGAAATAAGGATAAAAGTTTTTTTTAATGAGGATCAATTAGAAGTAACATTTTGAGCAATTTCTCCTGTACCGCATATTAAACTGCGAGCAAAGAATGATTTAGTAAACAAATTACCTAATTCAAAGAAGTAAGTTAAAACCCTATAAGGATGAAGCCTGCCCTTCATTAATAGAATTTTTTTTTAAAAATTTGATAAATTTAAAAAAATTAAATTTTACAATGTTCAATTTATAGTATTTGATTTTAGAAAATAACAATCACATACATTTCTAATTAAGTTGTTTCAAAATATGAGATGTTACTTGAAACTGAACAAAAATTAAAATTCAAAAATTTATATTACAAAATTTAAATGTAATCTTCAGTGAGATATGAAAGTGTTGCAATATTTATAAATGTAGTGAATTTAATCATAAATACAGTAAAAATAGAGATATATATTTAATTAAAAGAAAACTAAGTAATGTCTTGATAATACAACATAAAACAAATGCAAGTAACAAGTAATTAAATAAGATAAAAATTTCTCAATGCTGAGTTTCAAATGAAATTGAATTTTATCTGTAATTTTATTAATACTTATTATGAAAAGTACTACTCAATATGAACAGAATTTAATAATAAATAAAAAAAAGTTAAAATGGGGATGGTAAAAATTAACAAGTAAATATTAAAAATGTAGTAAACAAATAGTATATATTTACTAAAACCTAAATTTCATAAAACCCTGATACATTTTGGAACTATTACATTTGGTTCGAATACTTATATTATTCTTCTAGGTAAAAATTTTTAAAAAAAATTTATACAAAATATTTTAGATAAGTTGGAGAGTATAATTATTATTAAAATATTTTTGCTATTAGAAAATATAGAAATAATAACTGATTTATGCTATTAATAGATATGATTTTGAGCATCTTTTCAATTCTGTTGTTATAGATGGTTTTCTATCATTCAAAAAAGATTTAGTATTAATAAGTTTATTGCATATGCTAAAAGGGATTATTTAGTTAAGTTAATATTAAAGGAAATTTTTATAGTCTTAAAAATTAAATATATAAAAACAGATAAAAGGTTTACCTCAAGGTGGTCCTTCAAGCAATTGTTTATCCAATATTTAGCTTTACTGTTACGAAGATAATTTTAATGAGAATAATTTTGGAATGTTTAGATATATGGACGACATTATTTTCTTTCAAGTGAATAAAAAACATTTTAAAACTTTTTAATACTTTTATCCTGAATATTTATTTTATTGGAAACTAATAAGAATGTAAAAAATTTGAGTATCGATATATTTAATTAAAATTAGATAAATAAAGAAATTTTGAGTAATATATATGATAAGAGAAACATGCTCTCATTTAAGATATAAAGTTACTTTATTTGAGAGTTCTTTAAGTATAAACATATTCAGAAATTCATAATTAAATTTATAATCAAATTTTAAGGAGAGGTATGAAAACGCAGATCTACAATAATATGAAAAAGTTTAAGAAATATCTTTGGATGCTAATTTTCCTATTAATTTTATTGAGAGAAATCTAAAATATATTAATTATTATTTTGAGTTATTTTCCTCTATTAAAAATCAGCTTTTATTTACATATATTTTAATTTATACTGTTTATTTAAATGTGCTTCTTCTTCTTCTTATTTTCTGGTAAGGTTGTTTTTATTTGTAATTCTAAGCTTTTTGAAATTTAATTTTTTGCAATCATTTCATTTTTCTCCGATGGATGGCAATGCTTTATTTAATTTCAATGGTAATAATATATTTGTAGATTAATGTTAAAATGTTTTGTTATCAGATGGTAATTTTCTTTGAAAGTTTTAAATCGTGATTTTTAATCAGATTGCTTTAATTTTATTATACTTTTTTTACTTTATTTCATGCTTGAGATTTTCTTTCTCTAATTATAATATTTTCCTTTTTCATTTGCTTTTTGAAATGGTTTATTGTTGTTCCCTATTTATGTGATCTTTTAAGCGATGAATAATAGGCCTATAAAACGAGTTTAAACATGGTAACCTGTCTTAAGCCAAACTCTGAACGTGGGAAAATATGGACACAAACGAATGCAGGTTGTTATAGAGAACACAAAGTTGTCTGATAAATGCATCCGGACGTCAATCGACTTAGTGAGTTCTTTATATAAATGTATACTATTCCGCAATTACTCGATGACTTTTTAGATGTATCTCCTAGGAATTGGCAAATAATCTCATTTGTATGGCAATTGATCGTCAAAAACTGATGGGGGGTAAAGACAATTTCACGTAGAAAAATATGGGTGCAGATATCATATAATACGACAAACGTTTCAGTTAATTGAAGGAAAGAATACAGAAGGAAGTTTTAAAACATATTCTTTTCTGCATCTATTTGTAATATGTTTCAAAAGGTGCTCGATATTCCGATCTTTTGCTGTAATGCATGATTAACAGCCCGTTGCGTAAACCGCAGAGCATCCTGAATAACATCCATATCATAAGAATCCGAAGCCTCGAGCACCATATTATTTATTCGACTCCTAAATTATGAAATCGATTGAATATATATCCTTTGATTGGAAAGGCCGAAGTATTGGACAATCCAAATGATTATTTCAGGCTAGAAAGCATTGCATATGCATAATGAACTGGAGTCGATTAAATTAAAATTTATATTTCTATTAAGCATCTTTGTTTCACTTTTACTTTCGTCTATTAGATAGCGCATGAAACGAATATCACAGAAGCCATATTTGTATGAATGTAGTGTGATACAGCAGTTTATATTTCATTAAAAACTTATTAGCAATGGGTGAAGAACTGCTTTTGACAGTCCAGTATCAAAATTCCATACAATAAATCCAAATGAAGTAGCTTGCTTTTTTTCCTTTTAAAAAAGAGGTTTATTTGTAAATACTGATGTAACTGTAACTTTTTTCACATTTCTTTTTTGGTTTCTCAGGTTATTTCAGAGACAACACAGGATCGTACAACGGAGTGTTCCACATTCTGGGAGGTCTAGTGGCTCTTGTGGGGATCATCTGGCAGTTAGAACCTCTCATTCTCAAATTTCAGAAAAAACAAACATTGAAACGCTCTAATTATGTCATTGTCACGAGATTATAACCAAACATTTTCTGTCATTACATCCGATTATGTTGCGTCGTCAAGTTGTAACATTTTGTACATTAATAAAGTTAACGCATTATTTATATCCTGTTTTATATTTCTTATTTCACAAGCCTTTTCTTCAATAACTGCATAAGTTAAATGTACTAAAGAGAAAGAGAGAGAGAGAAAGATTTTTTCCCTATGATATGCATGTAATATACAAATATTAGTCCCTATATTAACTCGTCGACCAATAAATTGGCAGGTTGCTTAAGCTGATTGTGCCAGAGAATTTGTTTATTTATATAACTGAATTTAAAATTACATTTTATTTCTATAATTATATTATTTTAAAATTCAAACCCAGTTCAATTTTAAACAAGCGAAATGCTAAACTATATTTGCATTATTGAGGCGGGCAAAGCTTTCAAATGACACACAAAATCTGGATGAATGTCTATACTATGATGACGCCGTCACAAAATTACGAATTAAATCCTCTCGTGCGTTTTTGAGATTATTTTGTTTCCTTATTTATTTATTTATTTTTGCCATTTTGACAAGACTGTATATTTTACTTAATTGGCCGCCATCTTTCGACTGTCTGCACATGTGCTCCTGTACCAGGGAGAAAAAAAATTATTCTGGTGATTTAATTTAAAATATTCGATATTTGAAGCTCTCAGATCGTCTCTTTCATATGCTTGCAAAGAATCAGAAAAATTCATGGAATTCTTCTTCAATATGCTGCTTTATTTCTTCCAAAAGAGTTGTTGCCTTTCCATTCGGACCTCGTGGAGTGAAGTACTCGTTAGTCTTCCTACGAATTCCACCGATGATTTATTGTTCTGGCAACAATGTTCCAATTTGGATATTCTATTTCCAAGAAAGACTTTAGTCAATTTCCACAATTATGCTACGTCCACCGATTTTTCCTCTCTCTTCAGATAGAAGGCTGAATATAGACTCATTTGAAGTATTTGTTGCAATTCATCACTGGTTGTCCGAAAAGTCTAATTGATATCTTCCCCTTTCAATGGTGAATAATTCTTCGGACGAACTGTAAAAAAATCTCTCAGAACAATTACCTACGTACATCTAGATTTTTCTTCACACGCTGTTTTTAGAGATGACATTCGCTTGTCGCATAATAACTGTTTGTGATTAAATCGTTCCCGACTGCACATTCTTGGATAGAATAATCTCGTTACTTTGAAAAACACAACGATCGTCATTTTTGCAGAAAATAGGTCCCAAACTATAAATTAAGAGGGAAATATCAATGTTGAAATAATCAATATTCGGGGACCATAGTTAAATCATATGCTAAATGATTAGTAGACAAGGGATGATATATTGTCTTTATTGATCTTGAGATATAAAAATAAGTTGGGTTTTTATCGTTCCTAAGTTTAAGATCGTTGTAATAAATCGAATTGAAAATTTCCATTCCAGCAGCATTGGAGCTGCTATAGGCCCATTCCTCTTGAGACCCGATAAAATCTCCTAAACTTATTGTGTGATCATCTATTTTACTATCGACTTTAAGTAAATTTATGGTCTTGAATTTTCCTGGTGGAATATAGACGTTGATAATAGTAAGCGATACCTTATTTTTGACGATTTCTACAACTCAGGTTTCAAAATCATCAGCAATCTGAATAAAAATTTTAGAGACTCTAAGATCTTAATCTAATCTTAGAGGAACTTTTTTAAAGCAAGAATTGGTTCTCTTTCCTTTTGTCATATCAATAAATGTGAAAAATATTTTTATTCGGGATAAGCTGAAATAAAGCTGAAACATTATATCAACTTGGATGATTTTTATATCATGCGCATAACGATGAATTATTTGCATCCGTAACTAAAAATAAAAAAAGTAATTTTAAAAAATTTCTATTACATTGAGCATCAAAAGGAAATTATAACTTAATATCAAAACCCTTTTTAATTTCTTGCTGATTTCTTTTTATTCTTCCTCAGACGGAAAGCTATGAAAAAAATTAAGATATAAATAAATTGCGTTTCTGCTTTCTTTTTTGAAGTAGATACCGGTATCTTATAAGTTTATCTAGTAAGTTATATTATTAATTTGTTTATTATGTGAGCCCAATGACAATATCGAATAGACTAAACAGAGAAGAAAGATTAATGGGTTACCCACGTACAATAATATGTTTGATAATATCTGAGTTAGTATATATTATAATGCATGACACACAATACTAATAAATTCGTGGTGTCAATACATAATACATTTGCCAAAAATGCGCAATTGCATGAGTTTACTTTGTAAAGTAGGCCGGTCTGTGCCTCTCGTAGCTAACTATATTCGCTTTGGACTCTAGCAGTGAAAAGTATCCACACTATGAATACGATTTCCTAAAAAGTAATCATTATATTTAATAATACCTAAAATTTCAAATAAAATTTGTTTATCTGTAACTGATTTATACAAATATATATTATTTATTGTTAACAATGTCTCTATTTTTCTATGATAAATTCTTAAGTAACGAATTCGTTTTTTTTATTTTAAATCTATGATTTACCATGAAATTTTCATAAATTAAACGTAAAAAAAAAAACTAATAAAGAACTTTTTCATTATTTGTTTAACTTGAAATAAATAACTTAACCTCCGAAAATTTTATTTTAAATAAATATAATATTAATCTTTACAGTCTTAAAGACAATTAATAACAGAAGACTTGAGATTTTTACTTGCAAAAGTAAAGTTGAAGTAATGAATTCAAATAATAAATACTACAAATAAAGCTTTAATTAAGAAATTATTTGATGAAGAACCTATTAATTTGTTAAAAGTAAACGGTATTTGTGATACAAAGTTTACTCAATATTAAAAAAAATAGTTTTGCACACATTATTATACATATTTCACGTGTTTTTCTTGTTTTTTCAAATAAACACGCGCTTTTTTAAGACCGTTATATTTTTTTAATAATACATATTTTATAAATATATGGTGACTTAAATTTAACAACACGAAAATTAATAATGAAATAAAATTAATTATACTGATTCAGTTCACAAATATTTAACTTTTCAAATATATCTTTAGAAATTAACATAGCTTGACTTCCGACCATTTAATATTTAAATTACTAAAATGAAACACTTTGAACAGATTTGGTTGAATAACAATATTGAGAGATGTTACATTATCTTTCTGTTTGGTTTTCATATTTAATTTCGAACAGTCAGACGCATTTTGCTCAAAGTTTGGACATCTGAAACATTTTAAACCCCTATTCTGGTGAGTACAAAATTTAGATAAATGTCCTTTACCACAACAATTAAAACAAAATTTAGTATTACGATCATTATTACTTAATTTAGTTTCTGGTTCACAAAATTATCAAGTTTCCATTTTACTTTATTAAAATTATATTTATTCTTCGTAAAATCATTTTTCAGAACTTCATAACCCTTTAGTTTTCCTCTAAATTGGCTTTCAGTCTTTGCAACTTTATAAAACTAATTTATTTTCATGGGTATAATTGATATTTCTTGTAATATATTGCATCAATGCTACATCTTCAATTCTCCCGCGATTATTCAAATCTTTCATTTGAAAAAAAACTGAGATTCTTTTATTTTACGCTGACTTAATATTTCATCCTATTGGGGTGAATTCGTAGTGACCAGGAATTAATCTATCAACACTTCTTTCAATTTCTCCCTTGACTCAATATTCAATTCACTTTTTACTAATAATAAAGCTTTACCACCAAGCGATCGTTTCGTGAAAATAAACTTTTGAAAATCAGATGAATCAACATATAATCAGAGCATTCAAATTGCTCACACCAAATGGATATGTTTGCATGTAACTCGCCATTAAAAGAAGAAATAAAACTTTCAATATCAGAGAAGCTTATAGAGATGTTTCGGTTCTGATTTGCAACACAGCTCCACTCATCTGGATGTTTACCTGATTCATTAATGTTCTGGTTCTGCACCCAGGAACCTCGTTTTGTCTATCATGCGTTTAGCTTTCCGATACAGATTGATTCGAATTTTGAATATATTGATAGAGCCTGTTAATATCATTTAATAACACTTATAATCTCTCGATTAGTTCAGTTTTTGTGCCTTGGTATGCAATATTCAGAATATCACAAATAGTAATCAACTCATTTAATATAAAAATATCATTAATATTTTTTAATTTAGATTTCAAATTAAATTCATTTACTGTACTTTCAAAACCAGAAAAGTTTATGATTCTTCGCCATCAGTATAAAAAATAAACTTATGTAAATTTTAATTTTTTTTTCATTCTTCAGATTCTCCATTGCATTTCTTATCACATTAATTACGTCAATTTTCATCTTTAAACTAACAAATAAGAATAATGATGACTCACCTCAAAGTCTTCAATTAACTTCTCACAGAGCACACAAAATTTATATTCGTAATTTTATCCAAAAATCGACTCACAATTACATTAAATCAAATCACATTTTGATTCGAAATATAGACTCTTTTTTTTCACATTATACATCTGTAATGAATTTTGTGGCATCTCTATGTTATGGTGTTTAGGATGACCAGAAACTTAAATTTTAAGAAGTTCATCACATTTAATTGAAAATTTTAACATTGACATTTACGCGAACACAAAGCAATTAATATTGTTCTTTACGTTGTATATTATATTGTACAGTTAATATTGTGGCACTTGTCCATTATAGCGGCTCCCGCCAAATTACGATTCGTATGTAGACGAAAAATTGCGAAGCAGTATGATTTATCGCCATGTTTGGTTATAAACTCCTAAGGTTGCAGTCCTAAAGAAACAGCACTGCATAATTTTAGTAAAATATTACTTGCTTGTTAACGTTACCGATTTCGTATTTTTTTTTAAATACCTATTTTGTTCCCTCTGAAAATGTCGTTAACAATTTTCAGTTTACCAAACAGCAAAATCGATGTCATTTTTTTTTTTCAACAGAAAAGACTTTTACCGAAAACATTACTATGCAAAAGAAATCACGTCATGAAGTTGTGTGTTAATGAAGAAAGTCGCATAACAAGAAACAATGCTGCAAGGCTCGGCATCATCTAGAATCGTATCTGGCACAATTTATATGAAGGAAATAAGTGGGGGGAAATGCTTTCTATGAAATAGTGAACACAAATTCGGAAATATAGACTTTAATGTAGATTGATGTTGATTGATGTAGGGTATTATCGTTCTTATTCAATGGTGAACATCAATATAGTCTGACTAAAGGCATTTTTTGTTCGAATTTTTCTTTAATTAATCAATTATCTTTGTTTCAAACATACAAGATAGAAGCTCCAACAACATTTAAAAATGGTATGTATACAGCAAAATCTCATTTAATCGGATCCCTCCTGCTCAGATGGAATTGCACGAAAAATATGTTTTGTTAGATTCTTTTGAAAAAAAATTGAGGAGCACAATTTGCAGTTTTCAGGAATAACATGTATTGGTTTCATCCATGTATTTTGAAAAATGATTCTCTCCAATGTAATCTAATGTAAATTTTGAATATTAGCTTGAAAGAAATGTGCAGAGAGGGGGGAAATATTTCACACAAAATATATAAATCAAACCTTTATTGCACCTCTTACATTCAGTGACAATTGACAAACGATGTTGCATTGTCTAATTGGAAAATGCATCACATAGCTTCAGGCAAACTTCTAATATTTATAAAAGGAGACGTTTTTATCTTCCAAAAAAACGATTTGTATTCAAACTACAAATGAGTTCGTCCGACTGGCTATAAAATCTAGTTAATTGAGATGACCACTGATCAAGGATAACACAATATATTTTAAAACATTCGTAAGATAAATGAAAGTAGATAAAAAATAATTCGAAAGGGCTCGTGGAAGCCAAGTGCATATTATAATTAAATTCAGTTATATGCTATAGAAGCCAATTGCTCCAGAAATGACTCCGCCTTCAACTTGCCAGAGCCTCCGCGGATATTTGAACTCATGCATTTTCCATTCCATTTCTTCAGCTCAACTGTGTTATACCTCATGGTTACGGAATCTCTTTTCAGGCATTACTAGAGAGTTCTATCAGCATCACAAGTGAAACGAGGCTTAGCAATTTCATTGGAGATCAATTTCTTCCATATGAAATGATTTTCTGTAAATTTTATTTTATTTCATTTTTATCATTCTCCGATTTATTCAGAGTTTCTATATCCGTAATCGGTTCTGGTCTCTATTCAGATCATGTTATGAACATACCAAAAAAGAAATAAATCAATGTACAGAACTACAAGAAATGTATACAAACATAAAAAAGAATTAGTGTAGGTGTATGAGTGTTTACAAGTAAATTCTATGTATGGTTCAACATTACATAACAGTTGCAAGTCAACTTGACATCTCTGATAGTGTCAGACAAGAATTTTACTTTCATTGCGTTTTTTTTTTTCGTAATATGTTGCTGGAAGTGAAAAGAAGATGTCAATAAAAGAATGCCGTGAAAGAAACTTCTGAAACAGAAAGAAATGCAAAAGTTGTAACGCTCTTCCGTTATTATCTGGCTCTTGTGCCACAATTCTGTATCATATATAACACTTTAAGACGACTTACGACGTTCGAAATGTGATTTTCCGAAAACATTTCTCATTACTTTTTTCTTTACTTCAAGGGTTGACAGCTACTACGTAATTTTTAAATCATTATAATTTCGCTTCTACTTATTGTAGTCTCAAAACGTTTGAACCCAGATCATTAGCTTTCTAAAGATGCTTTAGTTTTGAGACTACGATAAGTAGAAGCGAAATTATAATGATTTAAAAATTACGTAGTAGCTGTCAACCCTTCCGAAAGTACCAGTTTAAGAGCCATTTAAATGACAAGAAGTGATGATTCTCCATATTTCTTCTGTTATTTATGTAAGAAAATATGAAAATTTTATTGTGAAATTTTTATTGCAATGTCCAATGATCAACCCACAAAATTTCATATTACTTTTCGAGAATTTTTGCGCAAGAGAATGGCAAAAAGCAAACATTTTATTATGATCGTAAATACAGAACGAGATACAATGTAGTGTAAAAAGCTTATTCCCGTAATTTTTGAGATTTCATGCAGAAGGACCCCAATCAATTATAAAATGCCCAAATTTTCACAAAAAACTATTGCTGAAATGCTGTAAAAGTTGTTAGTTTGAAATTTGAAAAGAATATAGAGATAATAAAAGGATAATTAGTTTTTATAAATTTATAGTAGTTCCAGACGACTGTTAAATTCCTCATTTGTCTTTCAGTTAGAAGGGGGAAAAAGAAATGTGAGGTTGAGTTACACAACAGCACATTTCTTTCATTCATTTGAGAATGCTGAGTAAAAATTGAAATTGGTTGACTTACCAAAATCCAAAGAATAATAAATGACATAAACAAAATCATTTTCTTCTTACTCAGTGTATAAGGAAGGAGAACAGAATAATAAATATAATTAAAATATTAATGCTCTTCCTAAGTTCTTCAGTTTCCAGGAATTGGGAGCAAATAAGGCTGTTTTACTGAATGTGTAAACAAACCCTTTTTAAATGATTTCGTACACGAAAAGGAAATTACATTTCAAGCCGAATTTTTCTGATTCTCTTGATGGACCACAGAAAATCTCTTAGCGAGCCAAGTGGGCCCCACAGGCCGCGCTCTTAACCCACCACTGGTCTTGTTGAAATCAGATTCATGAGATCATTTGTGGAAATACGTGCCAAAAGACAGAAATTGAGGGTTCTAAAACCTGGAGCGTCCAAGCACAAAATTATGCCTTCCATTCTTTCTCTATATCAATTCTTTAACAATATAAAGTTTGCACCAGAGCTTGCATCACCTTCGTATCAAAGACATACTGAAGGTAAGACTAAGTCCGGAATAACGTACTTTAATTTAACTTACCGAAGCACCTATGTAAGAATTTTTTTTACTGCTGCAATATCCATGTGGTCGGGGTCACGAAATCGTAGCTTTCTGTAAATTATGAAGTCTAACCGTGGTGTAGTGTGGACATTTGTAAAGAAAGTGCCAGTTCAGATATCGCCCTAGTCATTTTACCGAGGTTTAAGCCTACACGTTCCGTTGCTTATAGCCCTCATGTGTTTTAAAATTACGTTGTTAATAAACATTCAATCAATCAAAAAATTTGGATGAGGGTGGCGATGTTTGACTCAAAATCCTTGTTGATTAGAACCGTCTTCATGGTTTAAAATATTTGCTAAAATTACCCGTGTAGATTCTGAGAACAAACATTAACAGAAAATCAATCATACTCTCTGCACAATGTGAGATATTTGAGGCTAAGCCTTATCTTACTTTCAAAACTCCCTGTATGCGTCAAACAATCAAGATTACATTAAACGAATTTTTTTTACCTTTACTAAAAAAAAAATTGCAAATGTCAGTTAAAATTGTGATTTTTTTTAAATTCAAGATATAACAGATCATTGGCAACTTTTATTTTTTTGCATGGAATAAAAGTAACATATATTGCAGATATTGTAGCCGAAACTACTCCACATCTACAATGACTTGTGGTGATGGTAACGAACTCGTGCCGGGTAGCAGGGCTGATGCATATTAAATCCCTCAAAGCTCCAACATCTAGCGTTGGTGAAGTGGGTGAAGTAATTTAATAATAAGTATTAAAAAAAAAGCATCTTGGGTAGCTAAATCATTTTTTCTATCTTCTTTTTTCCACATGTTACTTTAACTTAGCTTTCACGGAGATATGTTTAGATAAACAAAGCATAATGAACAGTTGTAATTTACAACATTATGTACTTAAGTAAGCCAGAACAAGCAGAATTTTTTTTATCGAGATGTATGTGTTGCTTCTCAGTATTTTAAAACTTTACGATATACAGTCGCATATAAAGTTCGTTTGAATTCGCATCTATGGGCTACATCTTCGACTATGAAACATGTGATTGTTTATTAACGTGGAAATTAGAAGCAATAACAGAACTTTCGGTGACGGACGTCGTAATTTTGAGTCTCGGTCGTGAAAAGATGACACCTGAATAGGCACTTCTTTCTATAAACTTCCACGCCTCACCCCGGAAGTATTTGTAGCCTTGACAGAATTTCGATGCATCAGCTCGACTACAAAGCGGATATTTAGCTGCATGAAATTTCGAAACCCAGGCTCGGCGAAAACCGCCGGCTGCAAGTCCGTGACCATAACCACTGAGCTCTATGACCTATGAACTGTTTATACAGTTACTTCAGTTTAGCAGTACGTAGGGATGTTATCCAAAGTACAAGAAGAAGAAATATTATTTTTGCTTCCTTGATAAAAAATTGTATTTTTTATTAATCAGGTTAGAACACAGTTTCTTGAATCCAAAACCAATTAAGATTATGCTTCTGAACGAATTTGGTGTAATTCGAAACATAAATTAATATTCTACAGTGCCAGCAAAAGTGGTCCCTCTTTCCTTTCAAATGTCCTCCAAGAAAGGATATTTTATACATTTTTAGGTCTGGATATGGTTATCTATTGTTGATCCAGGTTTTTTCAAATTAACATACTTTCGATGTAACTCTAAAAACGTATAAAAAGAATTATTAGGTCCTCCAATAAATAACAGTAGCGAATGTATATATTTCAACCCATTCTTACAGAACGGAAAAAGGAAATTTCAGTGATGCTAACTTTAGTGCTAATAGCTTTTGCAGCCGGATATTCCCAACAACCAATCAGTCAATTGGTTGCCATGTTTTTATTGAAGCGGATGAATCCGATTTGATTACAATTTCTACTGATATCGACCAATTCTGGAAACAAAACAATTTTTTATAATTTTTTGGAAAGAATCATATATTGAAATTTTAGTCATTTTCGGA